>JAWDEX010161836.1:0-18277 GCA_035221805.1 Trichilia hirta | reverse complement strand
TTAATGATGTTTCTGACATGCTTTTACTCAGTGTTGCAGACAGAAATGGTGTATGAATTGCTATGCACATCAACAGAGTATGTTCTGCACGTACTTATTTTCCTCCTATTTCATATTTTGCACATTTTATTTCCAATATTATGATGAAAGTTACTATAAAGGAAATCCTTGGTTCAATAATAAGTTGTTTCTGGCCACAGGAATATACATTGACAGTTATGTGGTAAATTTTAAATGATATCTAGAAGCATTCCAACGCTTCAACAGATAATCCTTTGGGCTTGAAATTATTTTGTAACGTTTTATTGCTTTTATCTTTGATAAGAACTCAGCATATTTCATGTTTTGAAATTTATTTGTGCTCATTTAAATCCGCAGTCGTGTGCAAAATATCCCTTATTTTTCTCTAACTATTGTAAAGTCAAAATTGTTAATTATTGTAGCTAAAGCATTCTGGGATGCATTAGAATGCTAATTTGCTTATTATTCCTGCTTCAGTGCACCACTGTCATCTTCTCCTGTCTGGGCACAAAGCTTCAGTTCCTCTGAGGAGTTAATTACTGAATTTGCAAGGGAGTGCAGAATTGTTCGTAAAGGTATTCTCTCATTTAGCATTTTGCTTTTCTTGAAATTCAGTTTGGGGAGCAGGTTTGTTGTAACTATTTTGCAAGCATGTCTTGGTTTCCTTTTGTTTTAGTAACAAACTTTCTGAATGTATATTCATAGGTTTGGCTGGTGATTTAAAGAAAGCAATGAAAGATGGAAAGCCAATTATAATCGAGGTACGGTGAAAATTTACTGGATTAGCCTTGCGATGATATCCATCCTCTTATTTATTTCTTTTTACTTGATATCACTGGATATTTTCTTTTGAAGAACCATCAATAATGTATTTTGCATGGAAGCCAGTATATCCTTGCTGTTAAAATGTCTTTTGTGGCCCAAATCTTTACTACAAAATGACTCATTAACTCTGTTACGATACTTTATTGAAATCTTTATTTTCAATCAAATAAACGTGGTATAACATTTCTGGAAGTACAAGGCATGGAATTGATGTATGCATAGAATGTAGCATTTATATTAATCGGATAAAAAAAAGGACAAATCTAATTCAGCGTAAGTCTCATAAAAGTGTGCAGTGAACTAGGTGACTGCTTTTCTGACTTGCTACAGTTATCTAGAAATTGTATGGGCAATAAATTATGTTACTGCTTCTTACCAAAATCTTGCTTTCATTTTATTCTTGTCCAATAAAAGCAGAAACATATTTTGTTTTTCTGATTTGTTTGAGATTTGATTTATCAGAGGTGGGATCATTTTGTGGTATAATTGGGTTGAGTTCTGTTGTTCTGCTTTGTTCTCAATGCATTCTTATGAGTGGTAAATTATGGTAAGAGGATCTGGTGATTGGTGGATGATTAATGTAACACTTTGGCCCAACAACTGAGCAGATATTGTTTGCTTTGTGCACATAACCTGTCACAGGTTTGTTCTTGGTTTTGCAACCCAAAATGTGTCTACTTGATTAGAAGATGACCTACTGCAGGCATTGTCTCACGCAATGTGTGAAGTGACAATTAAGGGTTGAGTGTTAGATAACTTTGGCCCAACAACTAAGCAGATATTGTCTGCTTTGTGCACATAACACGTCACAGGTTTGTTCTTGGTTTTGCAACCCAAAATGTGTCTACTTGATTAGAAGATAACCTAGCCCAGGCATTGTCTCGCGCAATGCGTGAAGTGACAATTAAGGGTTGAGTGTTATATATCTCTTTCTTATAGGACTCAATTTTATACTTGTATAGTTGTATTAGCAGTTTTAAGCACCATACTGTCCTTATGTTTATGTTTTCTTGCACGGTCTTCTGCTTTTATGTTGTTCTGTTAGTTGTTTCTCTTGGATTATTATGATTGTATGAAGTAAGCATTAGTATATGCACTCATATTTATGCTTTAAGGTGTTGCATTTTAATGTTTGCTGCTTCATATTACTTTCTATGATAATGACAGGGAATACATTTGGATGAAGATATATCTAATGGATGAAGATAGTAAAGCACCAGTTACCACAGCAAAGAGGGAAAGCCCTGAATCTATAGCATCTGGTGATAATCCTGCAACACTGGTGGAAAGTAACTGTGAAAGTAACTGTGTAAGTGCTTGTGGAAGTTATGGTGAAAATAGCAACAACTCTCCAGGGCAGTTAAACTCAGGAGAAAGGATATTGAGTGAACAGATGAATAAAGTTGCCAATTCCTTGGAATCTATTGCCCTTGTGGGAACTGCTTCCGACAATAAAGGTTAACTCTTCCTCTAAATTTTTTTGACACAGTTAACATTTTCTGTAGAATTCAACTTGTATCTATGTTTCATGCATTATAGAATAAGTAGCAGTGCTATTTAATATTGGGTTATGCAGGTGAAACACCTAAAGATCGATATGTGGATAGAAATACTTCTGTTAAGAAAGAAAAATCTGGTCCTGATCCAGTAATTATACCCATTGTTCTGAAGATGGCTGATCATAAGGTTTGACCACATTCTTTTCATTTATAGATTGGTGTGTGATAAAGGCCAACTTATATATCCAGTTTTCGTCAAATGACGATATATCTGTCCTAGAAAAACTGTAGTAAAAAAAATACAGGGTTCTACATAATGTAGATGGAATGGGAAGATACCACTAGCATGTGCTGGTTACTAAGATATATTTATATATAGTTTTACATATTCAGTGATAAAACTTTTTAAATAGATTTAGTCTTGGCTATTCAGTCTAATTGTGCTGACAATAGTCTAAGGGAGGTGATATTGAAGAATCATTATATCAAAAATATTGATTTAGATTTAGGTGAAGGAAAACATCAATATCGGTGTTGCTTATGACTAAAATCTTAATTTTTATAGTTCTTATGAAAGATGCCTTTTCCGTCTATTGGTTCTTTTGTGATAACAGACAATTTGCATTGATGGAAACTTGCACCAGTTTAAGTGTAATGTTGTAATGTTGTAATTGGTAGCTCATATATTTTCTGGTTGCCAACAAATAGCTTCTCCATTTTACATGTGAAAAGGCAGTGAGTAATTATTATCACCTCCAAAACCAGATCAAGGAGAGGGAGACAAGTGGGGGAAAGGGGAAGAGTGCGGAAGTGCCAGTAGGCATTCTTCATTTCTCCGAATTAGAACTTTATGTTTCAAGCTTACGGTTTGGTCACAAATCCTAAATGCTTTGAAGTTAATCTATGAATATTGCAGCTTGTGGACCATTTATATCTGGAAATAAGTATAAATAAGGTACCACTTCATGAATAGTTTGGTGAAATAATATCTATGTAGATGCTGCTGCACTGAAGCTGCTTCATTTGGAGGGATTGCATATATTTCCTACTTGATTATGTCTGTTTTCTCAATTTCTCAATATTTAAAGTGATTTTGCTGTCATTTGCAGGCATTACTAGAGGAGTGGATCTCAGCACGTACATTTAGTGATAAATGTTTGGTCCAGGTAAAAGTTGTTGCTAATTTTTCCTTTTTCCATTTTTCCTTATTGAACTTCTACATATGAATGTCTATTCCTTGTAACTAATTGAATTCTCTCTCATCGGTTAACATGGTTAAGTGTTAAGAAAAGGAACATAATTTCAGAAAAGATTAATCCATTACTGAGATGTTTTCCATCATAAAAATGGAAGAAGGGTGGGGGGAAGTGGAAGTGAATGCATCACAACATGGGATGGATTGTTATAGGCTAAAAGGGTAAGTCGGAGGAAGGCAACTGCAGTTAGCATAATTTAAATTTTGTTTTCATCCTGGAGCAGGAAGTTTTGACATCATGCAAGTTTTACATTATTGTTGATAAAATTTGGTACAAGTGGTCCTCTTTTGGTGTTGACAAGAGAGTGAATCCTGGAGATTGGACTGCAAAAATGAAATCAGAATGTTGTGCTTGATACTCCGGAAAATACTTATGGCTTAAATGTAGAAGCCTCAATTTTCTCAGAAGTTTCAAACTATAGCAGAGTGGTATCTAAATCACAACAGTAAGATGATTTACCATTGTTGATACACTTCTCCCTTTGTTGTCTTGTAAAACAATATGGCCATTGTTTAAGAAGCAGGGTATACTTTTGCTCAAGCAACATGATACCATAGGGGTCAATGGTGAATTCCTGTAAAACAATATCCCAGTTAGTTCTGGTAAAAGAGTGAGTCATATTGATGACTTGCATGAATGCTTTTAATTTTGGACCATGTATATCAACAAATTTCTATCTTCCATGAACATTTGGCAAGGAGTGGTTTTGAAAAACAAAGAATAAGTTCAATAACAAAGATATAAAGTCTGTTTTTCATCAATCCTATATATGGTTAATTTAATCAAAGAGAGGCTTGTATCAAGATTCGTAGGAAGACACAAATACTAGTTAGGCATTTCTCCTAATTTAAATAACAAATATTAATAAAATGTGCAACTTAAAAATTTATTAAAAAATATAATAGATTAGAAATACAAATAATTGTGAATTGTAAAGGATCATCTATTAACATATAATATAAAAAAAATAAAAATTAACATGTTGGTCATGTGATATAAACAGATCATTTTATACAACCATCTTACAATACACAAACAACATCATATGACAGACTATATTACAACAATCGTGCAATATTTTATAAATGTAATATAAAATTTATGGATCAAAGGATTCACATACAATAGACTTTCTTTTAGCATATTAACGGACAAAAAGCTTTGTGGAAGGTATTATATTTAAAATTTAGAAACTGCATATATGTACTCTTTTGTAATTTTTTACATAAATATGTTTTTGGAGGGGAGAAGTGTCCCAAATATCCTCTATAAAATAAAAAAAAAAGGTTTCTTCCTATATTTTCTTCTTCATCTACCGCTTTATTAATGTAAACTGGATTTAATTTACAATAAATTCTTCCCCACATTTGTAGATATATTTTCTGTAGTATATTTAAAAATATTTTTTTTTATATTTTTAAAATTAAAATACATGTAAAATATTATTGAAACAGCTAACTTATAATTTCACAAAATTCCAATAAATTACAAATACACATGGTCGTGTATTGTAATGGATTGTGTACTTAAAGTAATAGACATGTAATAGGTCTCATTTTAACCACTAAAATGATTACAATTTGGTGGTCGAGATTTTACATCCCATTTTGCGTAAGAAAAGAGACTTAGTGAACTTGCCCCTTCTTTTATTTTATTCATTAGCTATATCCATTTAGCAAATATAGAAATATTTCAATTGGATCTTGTTCATTGTCCATTGGTCAATTAATGAACATTTGGACTGCCATAATTGTGCCCCCAAGGATCGTCAGGCATTTTCGCCAGCTCCCTGGCCTTCATGTCTGGAACAAGAACAAGAAAATTATTACAAATCTCATTTATCTTCCAAAACCCTTTTTCTTAAATTTAGAATCGTATATTAAAAGAAATATATATTCAGATTATCGTAATGATATGTGTAGATATATTACAGTTATTTTCATGGAATTATCTTCTTTTCAATACGTAAGTAATCTGCCTTATATAATTTATGCCGTATACAAGGATAATTAATGTTTTTACTGACTTATGGACAATCACTTTTGGATAGATTCTATTGATCCGAATACTGAAATCACAATATGATTTTAAGATAATTAAAGAAACAACACTTATCATATATATAGCTTCAAGTTAATTTTGTGCTCTAGACTTTCTAGCTGTTTTTGTTTGAGCTATGTGAAGCTGTTACTAAGCAAGGAGTCAGGTATCAAGTTGTTAAGGTTAGTTACAGGCAATAGTAAGGTTAATTAGCTGCTATTTAATAAGAATGACAGAATACTAACTTGTAAAAGTGGCTATCTGTTCCGGCTGTGATGGGGTGAGAAAAGGAAAAACACTTTGTAAAGTCTTTGATTCCGAAAATAAAGATCTGAATAGTTCTCCTTTGAAAATTTTAGATTTTCTCTTGAGGATCAGTTTTCTTGTTTCAAAGTTTCGTAGTGCAATTGCTTATATTATTCATAAGCATTGTGCTTCATTGCTTCTTGTGTGTGTGTAAGAAGTTAGCTGGTTTTCTGTGGTCAACTATATTATATGAGACCTGATAAGTTAGTTTATATAAAAAGGGTTTATATAAGAAATTATATCCTTGTACTATTGACTTAAGTAGATGTCTTTATTTATTACGAGAATTTTTGATACATCCCCCGGGTTTGAGCCAATACTTCCTTTGGTTTTATAATTATCCTGTTACATCCCTGCCGTTAACTTTGAAATTATTTTCGTGATACAGTAATATTCAGATGGAGAAATAGAATGACAAGAAAGAGAAATTTAAAATAAATAAAATATTAATTTTTAATATAAAGATAAATTGATTATTAATTTTAAATATAAATATATATAATTTATTAAATTTTCAATATAAAATAAATTATTTATTATTCTCAGTTTTTTAGATATGTGTCACTTAAAAAATTTATTTTACCTTTATCCTATTATAAATATTTTATGTGATTATTTTTTTTAAAGATAGGTTAGTTGTCTTTGGAGGATTTACTATTAGAATTGTCGTTGAAAGGATTGAATTTTGTTTAAAAGAGAAGCAGTGGTGGGGAAAGAATGGAGAAAGAGAAAAGGAGAAATGAAATAAAAATGAAGAGAAAATATAATTTTTTATAATAAAATTTTCATTTCACCTACTTCTAAATTCGAACTCAATTAAAAAGTTAAATATAAATTACTATTAAATCACTTAACTACGATCCCTTATGGTGAAAAAATATTAATTAGTTATACACAAATAAATAAATAAATTTATTATTTTCTTTATCTTTATGTAAAATTAAAAAGTTAATTAATTTTTAACTAAAGTCGAATATGCAAGGGTAATACTATAAAAGTACATAATAGCTTTCTCTATTAATAGAATTGATGACATAGATGCATCAGGGTAATCTTGAAACTATTGAGGTGATGGAGCTAATGAACAATAGTTTCTCAATAAAGCATCGAATGACATATATATTGATCAAAAGCTACTGAATTTTGTGTTGGAAATCTTAAACGAGTATTCCATATTTGGATCAACAAGACAAATTCATCCAATCATTTGTTTCATTTCAATGCAATGCATGTCATATATAATCATATTCTTGTATCTATTTTTATTGTTTTGATCATGTATATATAACATATAGAATCACTCACAAAAGCGAAGATGCGAAAAAGACATTCCTACTTACAAGTTGGTTGATGGTCGCTGCTGATATCCGTAGCTCCCAGCGTATTCCTTGACGATACTGATGAAGCTAGGAGAAGCATGACAACGAAGACCGCAAGCTGCCAGACATATAACAGACGCTTAAAAGCCATTTTTCTTAATTTCAGATAATACAAGTACTGTGAGCTTTTGAGTTATGATTCTCAATTTATAGAGTCCCATATGCGCACAGGTCTTCCTTTTATTTTCCTTTTAGCTTGGAATTCTCCTAGCATAAATAAATGATGTAGGAGAGTTTTAGAATTTTATTTATTTTGTATTCTTGTTTTACTGAGATTTGAAATTAATTAGTTTTAATAATTTTTAATTTATATAGTATTTCTTATTTTCTTAGTATTCGTATTAATTATTTTTATTATTTAATTGGTATTTATTATTTTAGTTTTACTGGGAGTTATTGTATAAAGTTATTCAACCAATTTTTAATAATCAATAAACTCTTTTGTTTGTCTTTTTTCTATAGAAATATTTATCAAAACATCGCAACTTTGTGTTTTTGAGTCCGTTTAACTTAGAGCGTTCTCTAGCTCATCCCTAATAACATTTATCTTCTACTCGTTAAGTATGTTGGAAATTTTATCTAAAGGCCGAATCTTAAATGAGATTTGTTAAAACGTTAATCTAACTTTCACTTATCGAATCTTAAATGCGAGCAGCGGTTTAGCTTAGAGTGTTATCTGCTTTTTCATTAGAATATTTATTGAACTTCATGTACCTAACTTTTATTTAAAATGTTTATCTAACTTCTACTAGCTGAATTGGTATGTTAACTCATTGAATTTTAAATGTAAAAGTGTTTGAAAAATAATTTTATTTTTATTTTCGTTGTTCCTTTGAGTCAGAAAACCAGAAAGTATAAAGCTTTATTTTCACAAGGCGAAAATGTAGACTTTTAATTCGTATGTAAATTATGCAATGAATCAGTCTAAATTTAACAAGCAAAAATTCAGAATGATGTTATTACTAAGGGGTAATGTTAGTCATTTCAAAAAAGTTGTCACAAAAATATATTCTAAATAATATGATATATATTCATTAATTACATATTTAAAATTTGTAATAAAGACCTTTAATATGAAAATAATTTTTTGAATTTGACTACATGATTTGTAGTAGTTTAAAAGACCAGCATTTTTGGTATCTACTAATATTTGACATTAAGAGTAAATAAAAAGTCAAAAATATATTTTGGCTTTGTTCAACTCTTACTCTTTCCCTTTTTCTTCTATTTTTTTTTTAAATAAAATTTAAAAATTTTTTACCCAATGAATAAATGGCAACTCATTTATTCCAACACTAATATACAATCATGCAGTTCATCAGCATGATTCATTAATGGATAATCTAAAATCACATAATGCAAGAGAAAATCTTGAATATATATCGACCGTGTGGACAAAAGAATCCTATAGATTTGTTGTATTCTACTTGTTTTAAACACCGTGTTATTAACAGACAATTTGGTTAAGTAATTTTCTCCGTTTAATTCGTTCACAAACAATTCCACAACCTACAAACAATATGGAAAAACAACGAATGCTACTGAATCCATGCTATAATAAATCATTGACTGATAATATTTACAAACAAAAATGACCGTTCTTGCATCACCAATCTTCGCTCCTCGAGTGATTAATTATCCTTAATTAAAATCATTCATATTGGTCCTCATATGCTTTTGTAGCCAACGCAAAAAAAATGCTTGATGGACCACTTTATTCATGAGCGTCAAGTCAATATTTATTAATTTCAGCTATTAGCGTGCAAATATTACGGTTGATATGATTTTAAAAGCAAGTTTGGAATTTTCTACATGGGCAAACAAGTCTTTGATGTTTGTTATATTACTTGTGGAAATTGAAGAAGAAGACTTTTAATTGGCAATTTTTTCAAATTTTCTGGATCATATGGGTGTATAGGGATGAACATTCTTGTACGCAATTTTCTTCACCAATTAGGATTTTCTCATTTGAATTTACTAACTTTTGAATGATCATTTTGATACGTAACATGCAATAAATATAATAATATAATTATAATTTTTTTTAAAAAAATATTATTATTGTATAACTCAATTTAATAAAGATATAAAAACTATTTTATAACTCAATATAGATTGTAAATTTGTTTGAATCCGATCCCATTCTTAAAAGGGAACATAACACTATTTTTAAGTAAAAAATATTATATTTTATAACTCAATTTAATAAACATATTAGGAAATATTTTAAAAAACCCTATTATTCCTGAATAGTGTTGTATCGATTTTAGGAACAAAATAATCCATTATATAGATTTTAGATGCAAAATAATCCATTATGGAGACAAACGAATTTCAATCTTACTTAATATAATTGACTTTTACTTAGTTTTAAAAATAAAATTATAAAACAGATTTAATAACACTACCTTTAAGTGAGATTCACTTATATTTAATTAACATTTAACACTTTAATTATCAACCCATAACAGTTATAGAAGGAAAGCAGTTATACAACATCTCAATATCAAATATATGCTTTTATTTTATCGATCCGTTATACTATATTTCAAAAAATATTTGATGTACTCTTTAACAAATTTAATTATAATTACTCGCATATTAATTTTTTTCGGCATATTAGATTAAATATTTTATTATTATTATTATTATATAATTTGAACAAATAGTATATTATTTTTTTATTATCTTTTATTGCAGTTTGGATCCAATCGAATTTGTGATTTTTTTAAAACATTTAATCGGATGAAATTGAAAAACGACCTAGCTTGAAAGAAAATTATCTTTTAGTTAAATTTGACAAATTCCATCTGCTAAACACGCTTCACCAAGACCAACTTTGACGTTGCCGTTAACAAAAACTTAATTACGCACAAAAACCGAACTTCATTTTTTCTAATAGACGACATGACATGCACGAATCTTGTGGTTTCTATTTCAGTTAATTGTGGAATATATTTTTTTATTACTATTTGTGGTCTACTTTTTTCTCATTGGAAATTTTAGAAATCCAAAAATCTAATTAAGTTTGCCAGTCGCTGATGAAGACAGAGAGAGAATGGAAAATGACTCGAGAAGGACAACACCGAAATTTCAGACTTTTCATCAAAGAAAATACCGAGTCTGTTTCACGCTAACAATAATGCTAGACGCCCGAGGAAAGGATCCCGAATCCATCCCTTATGCCTGGAAAATTACATACAAACCCTTAAACATTGATGAATTAATAAATTAAAAAATAAATTTTATTTCTATTTTATATGAGTATCTAAATTATTTTCTAAAAAAATTGATTACACATACAATTAAAAAAATATAATTTTTTTTTTATAATATTTTTTAAGACTAAATTGTACCTCGTTGATTCTTTTCTTACAATACTTCTTTTGTGAATTTTAATCTTCTGATGAATCTTTATTTTGTTTATACCTTACGAAATTTAAAAAAATTCTAAAAAAACATTGTCCATTGCCACTCTCAGCATAATGACGATAATTGAAATCCTTCGGAGGAGCATTTTTGAGAGTCCTACCCTTATTTTGGTAAAGCTCCCTATTATTTGGTAATAATCCTCCACCTGAAAATCATTCCATAATGAACTAAGTGCATGAACAGTGAAGAAGAATAAGACGACTATCTTGTATTAACTTTCCATAATACATGATCTTGGTTGAAAACTGATTGTAAAGTTATAAGGGGTAATGTCTGAACAAGTTAATTATGGTAATTACATTTTATGAAACGAAAGAAAGGTCCGAATCATAATGGAGTAATAAAAACTGATTTATAAAATTATACTTAAAAGCATACGGTACAATATTAATTAGCTATATATCTGTTTCCCTGGAAAGCACTTTCGGCACATTATTGATCCTGAAAGAAGTCCTCGACTATTTGTCTCGATTAAATCGATATATAAGCTTTTTTCTTCAAATATTTGAACCCTCACATGGACCCTAAATCTATAAGAAAAAGAAAAAGAAGATAAAGCCAGGAAAACTTACTATAATACATAAAGGGTTTTTGTCCAAATTCCCTTGCGGGCGTCACTTCTGAGATTAGAGAAAGCATAACAAGAAGGAGAAATATTCCCCGACTACTTAAACAAATTTTTGAGGAGATCTCTTTTCATCGATCAGAAGGTCTAGGAACAAACGATATATAGAATACAAATTGATTTGATGCGGTTAAATGAAAAGAGTTAATGTTTCCCTCGTCAATAAGACATGGTTTTTGATGAATTTATTTACATTTAGAGGACCGACTGGTCAAAGAACGAATTCATTTGGTCTCTGGTTGAACATTTCAACTGAGATTTCAAATTTAATTGGAGATGAAAATAACGAAAATTATAAGTAAAATATCATTTTCCACATTGATTTGTTAGAAAATCGTTTGAAATGGAGAAATTTCTTACCGCCCGCATATTGAAAGGAACAGTTAACAACTTTGAATTGAATTGTCAGCCATGTTTTATAAAAGCTACATCAAAACTTAGCTTTGGAGGATACTGAGATATAATGGTGGTGTATAAAGTAGCTTTCAACAGAAATGAAAAGGTGATTACAAGAAGATGCCCAGAGGTTAAGTTAAACGCACCACTAAGTCAGGCTGAACCAGTGGAGTTATATGGAAATAGATCCACTAAATTGCTTCCGAATATAAAAAACTATGGGTGATGATATATCCACCCCATTTTATTTCTACTGGCACCCCAATTTAATGCATAAAGTTTCATAAAATTTTAAAAATTATAATTTTTTATAAATTAATTCACATAAGATCAAAAACAACCTTACCCGAAATTAAAAAAATATATTAATTTATTTTTTATTGCATAAATTTTAAATAAAATTATTTTTTCGATAGTTATTTATATTCAATATTATTTTAATTATTTATCACACTCGAATATCAATCAATAAATTTTTTATGACAAATTTTAAGAATAACATAAAAATGACTTTATCCTAAGTCTGGTGCTGTAATATTTCTCTTTTATTTTTTATAATTCCACCCTATTTATTAAATAATTTATTATTAAAATTTTTAATTAAGTTATTATCCTTATTAATTTTTAAAAAATCCTTTATACCATATTTTTATGCAACTTAAATCCATTTTTAAATTATAATATATTATTTCTTAGTACATATATGTTAAAATGAAGTTAAAAGATATAAAATAAAAATATTTAAGAAAAAAGTAATTTTTATATTATTTTTATAATTTTTTTATACAAAACTGTCGATAGATATTTAAAAATGACAAAACATTTAAAAAAAATATTGATTATAAACCATCATTGACTATTTAACTTTTAATTAATTTATAAAATATTACAAATTTTAATTTTTATGAACATTTGTCAATTACATGGAGTGCTATTAAAAAAAATTGGGTGAAAACCACCCTTTCATTTTTCAATGTCCTAAGTACGTTATCTTATATTCAACTATTATTTTAAATTCTTTTGTTTGAAGTATATGATATTTTCTTTCACTTAATATTTTATGACATATTAAGTTATCGTATGAAAGATAAATATTAATTACTCAATTAAAATAGTATATAATACATATAAATCACTTTAATTGCTATTCTTTCAAAAAATCACAGTAATTATAACATATACGACCTAAGTCACACAATTACTCCATCTATACACTGCTACGGCGAGAGACATTCATCTTCATATTTTTCGACCAACGTGATTGGTCCTTTGTGCTCCAAGAATATAGAATCCTACAACTAGAGTTCAATTAATTTTACATCCAAAATTTGATGGAACTAACTCTTCTTTCTTCTTCTGGTACAACAACTTGAGCTTCTCACTTATTACCTCACAGTCCAATCCATAGATTCTTTCCACCTAGATAAATCCAAAATAAAATTTATTTAAGAAACCAACTAATAACACACCAAACGAAAGAAAAAATAATTTATGTATACCCTGGCATGAATTTTCTATTCGGAAAATTAGAATAAACATACCTGAAGGTGTAAATTGTAGAAGACTCTTCCCCCAACGGATTCAAATGAAGAAGCATTGACAAGAAGAAGGCCATCTTCTTCTAAATTAAGCAAGATTTCAGATAACGGGCAGTTCTCGGTCTTACATGTAGAAATGTGGATAATAATTTCTTTTTCAGTGAGCGAATTTGCTGAAATAGAAAATAAAGAGCTTCCAACTGTGATTTGCCTTTGATTTCGTTGAATAATAAGATTATCTTGTGAAGAAATCTTTAATAAAAGCTCTTCCTTCTTTTGCTCTAGTATCTCTACTTGCTGTTGGAGTTCTGGTAAATATTTCACTACACGTGAAACTGTAGCGGGAATGCTCAATTTCTTCTGAAACAATCATCAAAATCGTTAATAATTCAAATATAAAGTTGTTTCAAAAAGAAATAGATTTTTTAAAAAACAATTTTCTTTCGAGAACATATGCACCTCGCGTATTCAAGAACATAGCTAGGTAACTAATCCCATATAATAATAATAATAAACCAAATTTGAGAAAATTAGATTTCTAGTTATAATTTCTGATTTTCGATTTATTTTGTTTAATTATTTGAATCTAGACTACGACACTCTACCTGTCCAAACTAAGGAAATCCTCTAATTAATCAAATCGGTGTACTTACTTTACGAAATTTCCAAATGAGAGGGTACGTATTCCTTGTTGCTCTAAGAATAATTTCATTTTAGTCCTTAAGATTTTAAGCAGAATTATTGTAGTCAAATTATTTCATGTATTAGTCATAAACATTAAATAATTTATTTGAGGATAAAACTGCATCTTTTGTTTTATCTTCATTCAACTTAGTCGTAATTTGTTTAAGCAATAAAAGTGAATTAACTATAACTTTTGGAAATAAAGTGATAAAACAAAATGAAACAACTCAATTAAAGTGATATTTTAAACAAATTTGAAGGACTAAAATAACAAATATGACAAAAGTTAGGGACATTTGATATTAATAACTGAAACAATCCAACTAAAGTAATATTGTGTGAAACCTTAACTACTAAAGTGAAATTATATATCTTATATAATTATTACTCGGTTTACACTATTTTTCAGAAAAACAAAGTATATATAGGATGGCGTAAAAAATATAAAAGGTTTAACGGCAAGTAATTATTGCCTAAAGAAAAATATATGGGATTAAGGAAAATAATATTTAGTTCATCATATTTCCTTCATACCGTATGGAGGAAACACAGATCTCCTACCCTAAGATCCGTTCCTGGCAATTCTTCTACCCATAAAATTATAGAAATCATTCTCTCTAGAAAAACATCTTTAATCTGAAAAGAAGTAACTGAAAAATGGATAAATAAATGAAATATTTACCGTTTGATCTGCAGCGGGAAGCAGAGAACGAAGGTACGAATAAAGGCTATTCATTTTCTTACGCCTATCACGCTCGCTGGCATTGTGGTAGAGCTTCTTAGCCGTCGTGGGATCCCCATTCTTTCCAGAAAATGATGCAGAACCATCGGCCTGGATTTCTGATTGAGATATGGGATGAAAATAAGGGAATTCAATATCATCAATGTTTCCATAGCTGTAGTCCTGCTGCTGTGAATGGCTTATGGGCCATCCCAAGTTTGCAAATACTGGAGGAGTTAACGCACACATTTTGGAATTAGTTATTGATTTTTTAAACCCGTCTGATTAGAAAGTATGAAGATCATTACGGGTATATATGCATATGCATACACTGTGCTATTATCTTCGTTCGACAGCAATTTATGTATTTTTATATTCGTGACAAATTATTTGAAGAACGTCTCTTTCAGTGTGAAAAGAATTTCATTAAATTTAATAATAAGATGATTATTTATGTATTTTTATGTACCAACTATTGTTCTAATTTGCCTTGACATTACTTTAACAGTGAGAGAGAAAATATGATTTCATATAATAAAAAACATAAAAATTTTCGTATTAAATCAGGGCAAAAAATTCTTCACGGCCTGAACACTTTACCTGAGCTCTGGTAAGTTTGTTAAGGTCATAAGGTGGTTAGTTAACACGTACATATAGATCAATTGATCAATTTTGATTTTTATCTCATAATTTATATAGAAAGTTTGGGGAGAATGATAAATACTCTTCTATAATTTTGTTAAATGACAATTATCCTCTTATTTTATATTTTGTAATAAAACCTCTATGAGATCTGAAAGTTGTAACAAATACATCCGACAACTTAATTTCCTTAATTTTTTGTCTTTTTTTTGTCGTATAATGACTATTATACTCTTATTTTTATAAAATTACAAAAATAAAAATCTAATATAAAATACATAAAATTATTATTATTATTATTATTATTATTATTAAAATATATATACAAAATATATAAATTTAATTAATAAAATTTATATTTTAAAGAATATAAAAAATTTATAAATTATATTTTATTTTTTTGATTTTATGCTTTATAAAAGTTAGGAGCATAATAGTTATTATACCACCAAAAAATATAAAAATTAAAAAAATTAATTTGACAGAGGGTATTTATCACAACATCCAAATTTCGAAAAAGCTTTTGTCAAAAAATCTAAAATAGAGAATAATTATCATTTAGCAGAACCACAGGGGATAGTTGTCATTTCCCCATAAAGTTTATATATATATACATCTTAAAAACTTGGTAGGAGATATAAAGAGAATATTCAAATTCATCAAATCTAACATAAAAGATATTTTTTTGTAGGATAACACTTGAATACTTTATTACAATCTTAACTAATATTGCAGCTCAAAATTAACCAGCAGTTAATTATTATGTATTAGAGATCGATGAAGAGATATATTGCTGATTCATTAGTTCGTTATGTTAATTTGATAAATAAGCAATGATTAAAATATTGGGTATTTCATATCTTATTAAGCTGAGGTTATAACTTATGTATGACCAAGTGACCAACCCCATTATATATAGCCCGTGATCTCGACCTAATTGTTATTTTATTTCATCGACTAATATTAACTAAAATAATTATAAGGTGATGAGATCATGAATGACCTAAAAGTTTCCTTTTCACTTTCTCAACATACATATTTTAGATTACTTTCAAGAATTTCTATATTGAGGACCTATCCCTTGCCATTTGAAAGATGTGAATTTCATCGTTGAATGAGGTATGAATATATTATGTGCATATATAAATCAATGTGGAAGAGAGCGAGAGAGAGTTTGCTTAACGGAGGCTACACGTGTTAAGTGCGTGTATAGCTCACAGCATGCAGAGGTTAAATTATTCTTATGGCTAACATGGACTTGCATGAATTGCCACATCAGATGGAAGCACACGTTCTTCTTACTCCCTACTCCAGGTTGTATAGATTACACCACAAACAATTTTTAACTCCAGAATCTTTGGATTTTTTATTATATCGAAATTATGAAGTGTGCATGAGAAAAATTGGTAACAAAAAGAAACAATGTTTTATAAGAAAAAATAAATAATACAAGGTAATCGATCAGAATAGAAGTATACGATTAAAGAATTTTACGACTTATAGTAATTGTGATCCTTGCTATCTCTGTATAGTAATGGAGATCTGATCTTAGGCCCCATTTGAGATTGATTTTGATAAGTGAGAAACGAGAGAAACGACATATTTCATAATTTTGAACGAAATTTAAGTTGTTTATTTTATAATCCAGTACTTTTTAATAGTAACTTTTAAAAGTAGGAGAAGGGTTACTTTTAAAAAATTAACTATTAAATAACTTTGGAGGATATTTAATATGGGATTTAAAATTTCTATTATAACCTATTTATTTAATAAAAGGACAATTATATCTTATATTTTTATAAACGCTATATTTTTTTACTGTATATTTGTTATTATATTACAACTTTTATCAGACATGTATAAAGATTTTATTAAATTAATTTATTTTAATATTATGATTTTATGCTATAATTTTATTTTATATATATATATATATATATATATATATATATATATATATATAAAGTTTGTTTACATTTTTCTATTATTATATAATTAAACCTTTTAGAATGAATTTAATTCTATTTATTACAGTTATAATATATTATCATAGCATTTTAATATTAAAATTTATCGGACGCTCATTCTCTACTTTTAACAGTACAATTTATTACCCATCTAAGTGCTTTTTTTAACTGATTATTTTATCAGTGCAGTAGCAATAACTTATTTTATAAAAGGTAACAATTTTAAACTGGGTCTTAATTTTGTCATTCAAGGGGTCTATTGGTAAAAAGATCTTGACCTTATTCTTATAGTACACCATATTTATAGAATCAAAGGCATTAATTATACGTCACACTTTAAATGTATTTCATAATTAAATATATATTTGTGAAATTCAGAAAGCACTTGTTTCTTCCGTAAAGTGTATGGCATACCACATCTGATGCACATGGTTAATAGTGACTGTATAATTTGTAGGATTTTATAACCTAAAACATGATTTAAGATCTTAACTCTTATATATATATATATATATATTTGTAACTTATTTCATTAAATCTCCATATTTAAAAGGTAAATTTCAATATGGAGATTTAATAAAATAAGTCACAAACACAAGTAACCTTTTTAATCTACACTTTCAAAAATTCTTGGGAGCTTGAAGAAAATACTTTTCTACTATGAAAATTTTGAAAACAAAATTTTATTCTTATTTTCTTGTATTGCCATATGTTTTTGATGGGAGGGGAGAAAATTTTCAATCATTTTCTTCCTTTTTAACTTGATAATTATCTAATGATATTGTTACACATTTAACGCTTTAAATGCTAAAATACATGGACCAATCAAATTAAGTCATGATTAATCCAATTAAGCATTATATTTTTCATAATTATCAATTCTTTAACAAAAATAAAATTAATAATTAATTTAAATTAATTAACAATTAATTAATTTAATAATTTC
>JAWDEX010161825.1:0-18278 GCA_035221805.1 Trichilia hirta | reverse complement strand
CCAGACTTAACTCTGCAAAAAGTCAGTTAAAGTCTACCTCAAACAAGTGTTCTTTAACCAGCATAGTCACATTCATGAGCCCGAATAATACGCCTTCTTCGTATTGATCGCAGCTCGATCATCGGTAGAGCGAAGGTCAGCCTGAAGTTTTCTTATAGTGGCCTCGACCTTCAGCAACTCCCTACCTCAGGAGGACACGTTCGTTTCCAGCTTTTCGACCTTCTCTCGAAGTCCTCAGACGGCACTTTCTCTGCTACGAAAAAGGTCGAAGGATTTGTCATTTATCTTTCTCAGCGACTCCAGGTCATTGTTTAGCTGCAAAATTTTTCGATCCGAATCCTTCATCCTGAACTCAACAATCGCGACCCTTTTTCCAGTCCTCTCTGATCTTGGCCCATCCTTGGTGATCCCCTTTTAACCTTTTACTGCTGAGAGTCTCTTTCTTTAGTCGCTCGTTCTTTCGACCTTGAGTAGTCGTACCCTGAATATAGGACTTTATCTGCTCCTGTTGTCGGAAGAGCATGTGGACAATCTGTATGGACAATCGTTAGACATGTAAGCCTAAAGAAAAAAAGGAAAAGACCAGGTCGAGAAAGGCCTATCATGTCTGGGGAGTCCTTCACGTAGTTTATTACCACCTCGAAGGTGAGGTTCCCCACCTCCTCGTTAATTATTCTGTCCACCAGAGGTACTATAGCATTGATGAGGGGCAGGAGCTATGCCACCATTGGCCTCTTGTCCTCGCCAATACAGAGAGCTCTAACTCTAGTATTTGAAAATAGGACAGCGCGAGGCGACAAGAAATCGTTGGCACTAAGACCTTGGAGAGCTGAGTCGAAGTTCCTTAGCTTGAGCCCGAGGTGTTTGTCGAGCTAGATCAACTAGTATGGGTGGCAGAGATGACGCGACTTAGTAGTTTTTCTTGACCCTCCCCAGTTCTAGGTCTCTTCTTTATCAATGGGAGAGGGCTGTTGCTGCTATTTGACATATCTTAAAGCGGGACGAGAGCCTCGTCTTTGTCCCTTAGAGAAGCCCTAGGAGCTTCCTTTCAGCGCTGAGGTGTAGAAGGCGATAGCTGACCTCTCCTAGCTCCCCTAGTTGTTCTCCTAGATGCTGTTAGACGCTTTGAAATCGACGACCGTGGATCTTTTCCCTATATCTCTGCAAAAAAGAAACAAAAATAAATTAGCGCCTTCGGCATGTGAAGTCATGCACCTTTGATGTCCTACCTTTCGTCTTTACTCAATTCAGGACGACGCACGAGACGTGAGAGGAGACTAGGCTCGATTTTATCAAATTAGCTTCTGATAAGAGCTCTTTCTGGTCAGCAGCAACGTCACCAAGGAAAGTCATTCTGCTTTTTGACTCTTGGCTCAGGGCGAGGCGACCCTACCATACTATTGTTGACTTAAATTTATTCGGGATCTCTCCTCCCACGACAAGTTAGTATCATTCGAAGCTCGACGTTGGATTTTTTCTTAAGGTGTGTATGTAGGCCACCTTGAAAATACTTGGGGGCTTGCCAAAGTAATGCTGTTATAACACATATAGCCTGATCAAAATCCTCTAACTATTAGGGACCAGCTAATACGGAGGAATCTAGAAATATATGAAGACGCTGACAAAGAACAGCTAGAGCAATAGCCTCACCCCTAGCAAGAACAGCTCCTCATTAAAGGCGATTTTATCTGAAGGAGAGCAGCTCGGTGTTTTCCCTCTTTTAAGGACCCTCATGGTCATCAGATTGTCTACTTAAAATGTCTCCCGATACACATCAAGGTCATTGATGATGATAATAAAGGAGAATCGATTAGCCTCGAACTCGATCCCTGATCTGTGTATTAGGATTGAATCGGTTGTAAACCCCTCATCGCTAAAATTTGGGAGAAAACCAGGTGTCGGGTCTCCCTTAGTAGTTTCTCGAGGCGATGGACCTAATGTCTCTCTATGATGACTCTCTCTACTACTGCTCATCTCTTACACGTAGAGAATAGGACGACAGGTCAAAAACTCCACATAGAATCGGCATCTCCAAAGGCTAAGAAAAGATAAGGGGCTCACGAGCACTTTCTCGCCTCACCTGCCTTTATCACCTTGACTACACGATGATTATCGAGAACCTTGGCCATGAACTCTGACTTTCAGCGACTGGTTCACATCCCCCCTCCCTCCTAGAATCAACGGACCTACCAAGCATCACCGTAAAAACAATAATAAAATGGGCAAAGTAAACACATCTTACCGAATAGATCAACGACAAACTGAAAACGATAATTTGCTGAAGACACGAAAGCAAAATTCGTAAAGAAATAAGGTTCAAATGACTCGTGAATGAAAGATCGGAAGTATCAGAAGTGCGAAATAGGAAAAGAAAAGACAAATGGTGGATATTTTTAGGCAGTCTCTCAGCACTCAAGCATCATGAGGCATCCAAAGGATTGAGAGATATATGATCAGGGATGTGCCACGTCTCGTAACATTAAAAAGATACTCTCGAATGCTGTGCTTGTTCAATAGTAGCCGCCAGTATACCTATACGTGGCCATACAGTGCTTTACACAAAAATTGCGCATTTAAGTCCTGTCTTTTTGAGGTACAACGGGTCAAAATCGAGCAGCTGTATTTAATAACAACTGTTAGTGGCTAGAAGCACGATGATTTTCAATCAGAATTTAACTCGCCTCAGCCAAAATAGTCACTTAAATTTCTACTCTCGCTTCGCAACTGCAAAAATTTGGGAGAGTTATGTTGATGAGTTTTATCGATCCGAAACCTGTTCAACTGAAATTTTTTCGACCACAGCTGTTACTAAGCAGAAGACCTGACCCATCTCTGATTGCCTCAATATCTCAACACTCGCATTGATTACCGAGGTGACCCAATGCCTCTATTTTAAAAACGAGAGTTGTAGATAGGACCGATAGGTATGCTGCTCAAGTAACTGTTCAAGCGTCCCATCACGTTAAGACATGCCATGCCCTGCAAGTTGTAGGCACTTATTATTATTCCAAACCTAACATGAAGGAGTGATGAAAAGATTAACTCAACCACCATACCTACTCCTATCTAATCAAACTCCCGTTTTTCAATGCTCACACATGCAGAGGCCTTATAAAGGGTGAAAGTAATACATGAAAGAGGATTCTTTTCTAGGGAATTCCTTAAGGGGGTCATCTTTCAACAGTTAAGAGAGAGAGATTGCACTCACAAATATTTTTTTAGTCCATCTTTCCGGGTCAGTAGAAACATTTCAACACTTGTGCTTTGTCTCTCTTTTCACTCAGCCCCAAATAATTTACTGACTTGAGCATCAAAGTTTACTCGTCGGTACTCCGGCTTTACTCTTAGCTCGTTTTTCTGTGATTTCAGGTGATCTTAAAAAGGTTCTACGTCGACTACAACAGTAAAAACTATGTAATGCGCTGAATTTTTCGTCACTGAAAAATTTAGGTATCAATAGTTACCTACACTACTCCCTTCAGGGTTCTGTATTTCAACAAAACTCACATTTGGCCTAGTATCAATTGTTTTTTTCTTTCGATAATAAGGATTTCTATTGCAAGTGTATAAAATATTCTTTTAGTTAGCGAAGTCTAAGCATTTAAAAACATACGAGTTAATATAAGAACAAATCCTTCATATTTCTATCTTATACTAAAAACATGGTGTTAATACCAAAATTTTTTAAAATGATGAGGATTGAACTTTTGAACTTTTATACTTATTGCGTGTGGACATGCGATCACAAAAAAATATCAAAGAAAAGCAGGTTTTTTGATGAAAACTTTTGAATATTTAATTGAGATTACAAGTTTTACTTTTATTAAAAAAATGAGGCTATAATTTGGTAATAATTTAACAAGAAAAATATTATCAATCTCCTTTTACCTTGTAATGATCACCTTTCATAGGAATTCTTAAAACATAAATAGTTATCTTTATTTTTTTTTTTTTTTAAAAATATCATAAAAGTTATTAAGAAGATAGTTAATAGAGTTATCACGCATCTATCATTTCCAATCACTACCTACTTCTTCCTCATGCTTTAGAGTAACTGTTGAAAAATAGACTTTGAGATCAGTATTTGAATTTTAAATTTTAATCTGAGATAAAATTTAAAGTCATACTTCTAATGTAATGCTCTTAAACGAATACTCGCTCGAGGTGAATAAATCAACACTTTGTAGTCAGAGTGAGGTGGCCTCTAACTACATTTTGGTTTTACTCTTTCTCAATATTCCTTCTCAACAAACACATGGAAATAATTCAAACCATTGATGAATTTTTAAATGGGTAATGTTTAGATTTGCATGAAAATTGAAAAGACGCATTCCATCAATATAGCTGCCAATATTTAGTTTATGGAAGTAAAATGACTTGTAAGCTCACCTACTAATTCTTAAAAGATTACGTTTTGGTTAGAGGAAGGGATGTAAAAAGTGAGAATCCAAGTCAAATATTAGTTGGCCCGAATTCGGATTGAGATAAGAAAATGAAACGCCAGATTTAGCCATTTATTGGTTATTGTCCGGTTCATAGATTTGAATATTCGAAAATATTCATTTGTATCAATAGTTTAAACTGACTTGATATCTTTGCTCAATCAACTCTCTAACAAACTCAAATAAAAAAAATTTAATTTAATTTTAGATGGTATATATCACATTAACAACCATTAATCAAATAGAAAGAAAGATGATGATATTGCAATAGAAAACCTGGATGGTAGCGACAAATTTCATTCTTTTAGAGTCTATTATCTGTGAAAGGTTTTAGAGCACCTAGTGGCTCCAACAACAGTGGCGAAGTTGACAAAAGCATATTCAAGATTTGCATGATAACTAACAATTTTCAAGATATATTTAATAGGTCACAAGAAACAATAAATAGAGAAGAAAATTGTTATGGTTAATTTACCTAAAATCCATGGAAAAGAAAATAGAGTCCTAATCCTTAAATCTCAATCCGAAGCGTCATCATTAGTATCTCAAATATGACCAAAAACAAAGTGACATCAAAGAAGAAAAACCACAAGAAAAAAAAAAAGAACCTTACCAAGTGTTGAAAATTTATTTGCACATTTAGAGGTCCCCCTACACATTACACACCTACCTCGCATGATTATTTACTAAGTCAACTTTTGAATTAGTTTTTTTTATTATTATTATTATCTGAATTATTTATTTTTATGGCTACTTTTTAGGAAATATTATTTAATAGATAAATTTGATGTCAGTGGTTACGGGAGATATTATTAGTGTTTTTAGTTACGTGATTCATATACACCCAATTTCTTTTGTAAAACCTTTGTAAGGCAGTGGCTTGAATGAATTAGTTGTAGTTGCAGTAGATTGAATAAAATAAACTTTTGTTCACCATCTGTTTGGTTATATTCTCAATAGAGTTTTGCAATAGTTGTATCAGAGTTACGTTAAATCTTGAGAGTGAAATACATGAAGTTTAAGAACCCACCCATAGCAATAGCTAATCTTATTCATCTATTTTTTAATGGTTACAGATTTAATTTTTTGCAAGCAGCCATCCCATGCTTTAATAATCACTATGACCATTTGAGCATGTTGATGGAGAAATTTTTATGGTCAAAGTAGTATTGGCCAATTATTGAATTTGGAATTCAAGAACCAGCAAAAGGCATTATCTTAACAAATACCAAGAAAGCAGAATTGAAAGCTAGGCTGAAGGACTTAAAGGCCAAAATATATCTCTTTCAGGCTATTGATTGTCCCATCTTGAAAACCATTCTTTGCAAAGAAACTTTCAAGAATATTTGGGATTCTATGAAAAAAAATATCAAGGCTCTGCCAAAGTGAAGCATGCATAACTTTAAGCCTTGAAAAGGGACTTTGAGACTCTACAGATGAAGGATAGAGAATCAGTCACCAGCTATTGTGCTAAAACAATGGAGATAAGCAACAAGATGCATTTTTTTTGTGAGAAGATGGAAGATGACACCATTGTGGAGAAGATTTAGTGTTCCCTAACTCTAAAATTTGATTATATTATCTGCTTAATTGAGAAATCAAAAGACATAGATGTGCTCTCTCTTGATGAATTACAGAGCTCCTTGTTGGTCTATGAACAGAAAATGAATAGAAGTTCAATAGTAAAAGAGCAAGCATTGAAAGCTTCTACTAATACTCATTCCTTAAATTTTAGAGAAAGAGGTAGAGGTAGAGGTAGAGTTAAAGAAAGAGAAGATTGAGGCAATAGAGATGACAACAAAAATTTTTAAGCCAATGATGAACAATTTCAAGGCAATGGCAAAGGACAGGATTTTAACAAATCTAATATAGAGTGCTTTAGATGTCATAAATTTGGTTTTTACCATTTGAATGTTATACTAGGTTGCCTAATAATAAAGAAAAGGGAGAGAGATTAAATTTTACCGAAAAAAAGGAAGTAAAAATGTTGTTGATGGTTTCTCATGCTGAAAAGGAACCCGAGCCAAATATTTGGTATGGGGATACAAGCTGCAGTAATTACATGGGTGGAAGTAAGTCTTCTTTTTTCCTTTTCAAATAAAGACTTTCATTCTACTATAACTTTTGGTGATTGTTCTACTGTGAATGTAATGAGAAAAGGTGAT
Organism: Trichilia hirta; assembly: GCA_035221805.1. NCBI lineage: Eukaryota > Viridiplantae > Streptophyta > Magnoliopsida > Sapindales > Meliaceae > Trichilia > Trichilia hirta. The sequence continues at coordinate 11,671 of JAWDEX010161825.1, read as the reverse complement.
ATTCAGATAAAAACTAAGAATGGTTTTATGGAAATAATTTCTAATGTGTTGTATGTTCCTGACTTAAAAAGCAACTTATTGAGTGCTGGTCAGCTACAGGAAAAAGGTTATGTTATCACTATTCAGAAAGGTGGTTATGAAATTTATGATCCTGCTAGAGGCGCTATTGCAATTGTTCAGATGATTTCAAATAGGTTATTTCTATTAAAGATTCATAGTATTCAATCTTGTTTGATGGCTAAAGTGAAAGGTCCCTCATGGTTATGGACATTTGAGTTTTGGTGGATTGAATTCTTACTCAAATTACTATTTCTTCCCAAGTTTGTGAAGAATGTATTGATGGCAAATAACATCGTTCTTAATTTTCAAAAGGAAAGTCATAGAGAGCAAAAGATGTTTTGGAGCTAGTGCATTCAGACATTTGTGGTCCAATAAAATCATCTTTTAATGGAGGTAAAAGGTACTTAACTACCTGCATTGATGATTTTTTTAGAAAAACATGGGTTTATTTTTTACAGGAAAAATTAGAAGCTTTTGCTGCATTTAAAAGCTTCAAAGCTCGTGGGAAAAATAAAATGGGAAAAACCATTAAAACCCTCTGAACAGATCGTGGTGGTGAATATTGCTCAAAAGAATTTGAAGTATTTTGTAAAAGCCATGGCTTTTGAAGAGAGCTTACAACTGTATATACACCACAAAAAAATGGTGTATGAAAAATAAAACCATCCTTAATACTGTGAGAAGCTTGTTGGCAAGAGGAGGAATTCCAAAACCTTTTTGGCTTGAAGTAGTAAATTGGAGCGTTCATATTTTGTATAGAAGTCCAACTTTTTCTGTTCAAAATATGACACCAAAAGAGGCTTAATTGGGACAAGACCAGAAGTAAATCACTTAAAAAATTTTGGGTCCATTGCATATGTTCATATCAGGGAAGAGAAAAGAAAGAAACTTGATGACAAGGCTGAAAAATGTGTCTTTATAGGCATAAGTGAAGTATTCAAAGGATACAAATTATTCAATCCAATAACAAAGAAGATTGTGACTAGCAGGGATGTGATTTTTGATAAAGAAAGCACTTAGAATTGGAATAAGCAGCAGCCTACCTAAGACATTTTTAATAATGATACTGAGCACGAGCAAATTTTAGCACCTTGTCCACCTAAAAATTCATCAAATACAACTCCAAGAGCAGCTAAAGTTTCACCAGCAGTAGTAGAAGTTAATGAAGCAGTAGTTCAATCCCTTCGCCATGTTAGAAAAAGGCTTGCTTGGATGGAAAATTATGAGGTATTAGATTTAAAGATCTAATTACGCATTTTGCCTTATTTTCAAGTTGTGATCGTATAACTTTTGAGAGCGCTATCAAAGAAGCAAAATGGCGAAAGGTAATGGGTGATGAAATTGATGCCATTGAAAGAAATGATACTTGGAAGCTATCTGATCCTCTAAAAGGGCATAAAACCACTGATGTAAAGTAGGTCTTCAAAACAAAGCTGCAGGAAAATGGTGAAGTGGACAAGTGTAAGGCGAGATTGGTGGCTAAGGGATACAAGTAGGAATATCGGATTGACTATACAAAAATTTTTGCTCCAGTTGCAAGACACGATACAATCAGATTGGTGGTTGCATTGGCGGCACAGAATTCTTAGCCTATTTTTTAGTTAGATGTCAAATCAGTATTCTTGCATATATACTTAAAGGAATAGGTATTTGTAGAACAACTCATTAGTTATATTGAGATTAGAAATGAGCATAAAGTTTACAGACTAAAGAAAGCTCTTTATGGACTAAAGCAAGCCCCACGGGCTTGGTATAGTCGCATTGAGACTTATTTTCTAAAAGCTGATTTTTTAAAATGTCCTTATGAACATACACTTTTTGTTAAAACTGAAAATAAAGGAAAAGTGCTCGTAGTCTGCTTTTATGTTGATGACCTTATATTTACTGAAAATTGTGATGCCATGTTTGAAGAATTCAAGAAGTCTATGATTTGTGAGTTTGAAATGTCTGATCTTGGTATGATGCATTACTTTTTTGGCATAGAAGCAATGCAATCTAATAATGGAATTTTTATTTCTCAAAAGAAATATGTGGGAAAAATTTTGGATAGGTTTCAGATGAAGGATTGCAATCCTGTAAGTACTCCAACAGATTTTGGCTTGAAATTAAACAAAGATCATGAAGGAAAAAAAGTGGACAGCACACTTTACAATCAAATTATAGGCAGTTTAATGTATCTAACTGCAATAAGACCAGATATAATATATTGTGTAAGTTTAATCGGCAGATATATGAAGAATCCTACTGAAACACATTTGATAGCTATCAAGAGAATCCTTTGTTACTTACAAGGAACTAGATTTTTGGGGTTATTTTACAAGAAGGGTGGAAAGCCAGTTTTAGTTGGGTTTACTGATAGTGATTTTACCGGTGATTAAGATGATAGAAGGAGCACTTCGAGTTATGCTTTTATATTTAGTTCAAGTGCTATTTCGTGATTATCCAAGAAGCAGTCAACTGTCACCTTATCATATACAAAAGACGAATTTGTAGCTGCAATAGCCTGTGCTTGTCGAGCTATTTGGTTAAGAAGAATTCTTAAGGAATTGCAGTTCAAGCAACCAAGAGCTACTACAATCGTTTGTGACAACAATTCAGCAATCAAACTCTCCAAAAGTCCTGTGTTACATGGAAGAAGCAAGCACATTGATGTCAAGTTTTATTTCTCAAGAGATTTAAGCAATGATAGAACAATTGATCTGAAGTTCTGCAAAAGTGAAGATCTGCTGGCTGATATATTTACCAAACCTTTTAGAATTTTTCCCTTCCAAAAACAGAGAGAATTGCTGGGACTTTGCAGTATGGAGAATTCTGATTGTAAATGGAGTTGCATATAAACTGAAGCTTGAAAGCTTTCAATTTACATGAGGGATTGTTAAAAATTTATTTGCACATTTACAGGTCCTGCAAATTACACACCAACCTTACATGACTATTTACTAAGTGAACTTTTGAATTAGTTTTTTTATTAGTATCTGAATTGTTTATTTATATGGCTACTTTTTAGAAAATATTGTATAATAGATAAATTTGATATTAGTGGTTACGTGAGATATTAGTAGTGCTTTTAGTGGTGTTATTCATATTCACCCACTCTCTTGTAAAACCCTTATAAAGCAGTGACTTGAATGAATAAGTTGTAGTTGCGGTAAATTGAATAAAATATACTTTTGTTCACCGTCTGTTTGGTTATATTCCCAATAGAGTTTTGCAACACCAAGACAAAACCCTCACTCACTAACAATCCATGGAAGACACTTTCAAATTGCAGTGAAGCTTTAGAACCTGAAAAATCTCGACATCATGCTTGTCAAAGAGACCAGTGAGAGGAGACAAAAGGTTGTCCTTTTGAATAAAGTGAAGCAGGGTGTAGAGAAGAGTTTGATTTGTGCTTTGTGATGCCCCAGATGATTTAAAGGTATAGAGAGAGAGAGAAGAAGACTATTCGGTAACGTCGCCGAAAATTGGCTGTGAAGTTGCTGGGTTGATGGTTGAGATTTGAGAGAGAGCGCAAAAGGTCGAGAGTGAGGTCAAACAGAGAGAGTGTGAGAAGTCAAAAGCGACGTCAAAGGGAAAAAAGATTTCAGACTCAAGGTCAATGATACGAAGGGTTTTATAATACGGATCTGAACCAGATTTTGTGTGGGTTTCACGAAAATTGGGTCCGGCCTACATCCGAGTGCGGGTCAAAAAAAATACAAATCTTATTCGCTTTTTTTATTGACTGAATCTGATTATTTTTCTCATCCCCATCAAGAGGTTATCATTAGGCATCCATTTGACAATACTCTACCAATATGATTTTACTAATCCAGGGACTCAAGAAAAATAAAAAAATTAAAGTAGCAGAAAATTTCAACTCATTTTTGTAGTTTTTAATACCAAATTCGAGACTCATCAATACTGAAAACTGGAATACTACTGTACTCCATCTATTTTTCCCAATCTGATGTGTTTGATTCCCTTTGCTAAGAGGTCCCCTAGAGTTCATAAAAGTTTGCAAAAAAGATGTCAGTAGAAGTCACCACAAAGGTCTTTCCCAGAGGTCATTCGCAGAAGTCTTTAGTTGAGGTTATTTGCAAATATTTGAAGTAAATGTATTGTTTTAGGAGTCCTCATGTCTGATATACATATGATGACACCTGACAAAATAATCTAAAGACACATGGCTTCCAACTGTAGATAATTTGTAAAGTCTGTTATTCACTCAACTGTTAGTATTTAAATAGAAAAATACAAATATCAATTTAAAAAACAAAAAGAAAAAAACAATTTATAAATGACAACATGGTCAATTAATGAACTTTATTATTTTAAAATATTACAATTATACTATAAGTTTCTATCGTCAATTTTGAATAATTTTTTTTAATAAAATCTTTTATTTTCTAATAGAATTTAATAATATATTAATTTTATTGTGTTTCTTATTTAATATATAATAAATCATTAAATTTCTTTCAGTATTTATTAATATATAATATATTGACTCATTATTTATTAAACTTTGATTGAATTTTGTTGTTCCATTAATAACCACCTCAGTTGGACATTATCAAAGGATAAGAAAGGAGTTGAAAACAATGTTAAGAATTTTTTTTTTTTTTTCAAAGGAGCCATTATGCTCCCAAAATGACTCTACACCTAGCAATAGAGAAATTTAATCAAATGATCTTGTAATCCCTCTAATCAGACGAATAACAGACTTGTTCTACAGTAAAAATCAAATTTATTCGTTGATAATTAGTAGTTATAATATATAACACACACTTATGCCAAATCTCCTTATAATAATATTATTTGAGAAGCTTGTGTATGATTGGGTTCCAGCCTAACAATTTGTTCATAGTATGATTAGGGATTGTGATGCCCGCTAATACTTGCTTCTGCTACCGTCCACATAAATTGTAAATTTGTAATCATCTTGCGTTTCGCGAACGGGGTCATTATCACACATTTCAACAGTGTTGTCGCTATGGATTATCACAATCGGTTGGTTTCATTTCATATCTTATTGCGGGATCCATGAATGTTAGTTTTAAGTTAATGTTAAGTTATCAAATCAAAAAACACATGACGTCTATCTTTTTCTCTAACCAAACCACTTTCAAACAAATGAATTAAGTGGACACACATCAGACTATTTTCATTCTTTTAATAAGGTTTCGTTTCTAAAAAAATTAAGCCAACGAACGATCATCGTTACTAAGGGTGTTACTTTACACGATTATCAATTTTAATTATTATATATTATTATCGTTGTTATTATTATCATTATTATTATGATTAATTAATATTTTATTAAACGTTAATCACATAAATAAAAGATAATTTTTTATTTTAATTATTTTTTTGTGTCTTTTTATTTATTATAAATAATCAGCCTTATAAATAACAATGAACAAATTTAGACCGATTAATTGAATCGATTTAAAAAATTTTGAATCAACTTTTAAATTAATATTTTATAAATTATTATTGTCGGTTCGGATTATAAATTGAATTAATTTTAAATCGTAAATTATCAAATCCAATTGCTTAAATAAATATTGAATATATTTATTATTATTATAATATTATAATTATATAATAAAATAATATATTAATTATTTTATTAATATTATATGACAAAATAATAAGTTTATTATTTTAAAATTAAATCTAAAAATAAATTAAAGTTTAAAATTTTATATTTTAAATTTTATTTAAATTAATAAATTATTTTAATTTAAATTTAAGATTTAAATAGCAAATTTAAACTGATTCAAATCACATTATATGTTTTAATTCGATTGCAATTTATAATATATTATTAAATTAAATTAAATTGTCTAAATTTCAAATCGCAAATATCTACCCCTATTTATAAATTTATGTAATGACAAAAATTTGGCGTTGAAACATTTTTTTCAACACAAATTATATTTCTAGCATACGTTAATTATTTTTAATAAATGATAATAACAAAAAAAAAGGATAAAAATAGAGATTTTTATAGAAAAATAATAAATTTTTTTTTTTGTTTTATATTATTTAATACTATTTTCTTCTATTTAATTTTGATGGCTAAATTAACATAATTTTTTTGTTAAAATAATATTTTACTTAAATTTCCTCAATTGATATTAAATGAGATGAAATTTCATTTACCTAATAATTAAATTTATAAAAAAATTTATAAAATTATTAAATGAGATGAAAATTATAATATAATTTTTTAACTATTAAAAATTTTCTCAATTGATATTAAATGAGATGAAATTTCAGTTACATTATAATTATAAATTTATAAACAATTTTGGAGTGTTGTTAAGTGAGATGAAAATTATAAGATAATGTTTTTGGTTTGAATAGTGTTATCAATAGACTAAAAAAGACCTTAACTAGGTAGTATAAACAACATTACTAATATATAAATAAGGTATTATTTGATTTATTTCCTTAATTAATCAAATTAATTGCGTTACAAATGCCGCTGATCTGTCTGCTTAATTTATTGAACACTAGCCCACTTGTTATTAAACTTATTATTTAGTTTCTTCATAGTTTTACCCTTTCCTAAACGGAGTGGTATCAATAGAGAGACCCGCCGTTGCGTTAGGAACTCCTCTTCCTTAAAAGCCGGAGAAACTCTCCCACCTACTCTTCCCTTATATATATATATATATATATATATATATGTATAATCCCCAAATTTATCTTCCGATCAGTAAAATCTGGAAATCTTTTTTCCTTTTTCTTTTTATAATTGTTATTCATTTTAAATTTAAAAACTGTAAATTAAAATAAAAAACTATATTAAAAAACCTTCACTCTCTTCTCTCTCACTCACTCACCAAACACCTCTACAGTCTGACATTTTCAAATTTTCAACCTTTCTTCCTCTATCTGATCACGAAAACCCAACTTCTATAATCTCAATTCCCTACTCTTTGCAATCCATCAATTTCCGATCTCCGAATTCAAATTATTTACATTCATACCATTCCCCTTCGTTCCCTCTCACAGTAACTTAATACAAACGGCATATCTCCAGATGTTGAGACAGCTCCGCTTCCATGGAATTTGTGTAAATATAGGATGAGACCGAGGGTGGCATTGGCTACTAATGGGCGTGGCGAACGCGTGGAGATTTAGCTTGATAGCGGCGAACCTGGCTTTGCTACATCAACAAAACGGTTGCAACAGCTACTGCAGTGGCAATTATAAACAGTTCTTGTTGTGGAGATGGCGATCCTATGTTTCGCAGCGTAGGAAGATTCCGTGGTCGTTAATTTGTGGTTTGATGCTTTTGCTTTGGGTTTGATCTCGCGCTTCACTGGTCATGTGATATTGAATGGTACTCTCATCGATCAGGCAAGCCCAGCTTCTATTCCGAATTGGTAATTTTTTTTATTTTTTTAATTAAATCTTTTTTTTTTTTTTTTTTGTGTGTGTGTGTGCTATAGAAGGTTAAAGCAGTGAAGTTCGTTCAAGTTTTATTATAGGATTTTGACTTACTGCTACCTCTACCTGCTTTAATTACTTGTTTAACAGAGTGGTTCCTCAGCATTAAGCAAAAACTGTTCAAACCATTATTGGTAGGGTTCTCCTATGCTAATGCGCAACTTGAGCTTAAGTAGGAGGCTCAATCGGGGTTCAGAGTGCTGAATGGTGATGGAGAACCTTTGGGTTGTACATTTGTGAAATATAGAAAGAAGAGCAGAAATTTGTGAATTTATTTCATATCTCTTGAATCTTTGAAATTTGAAAGGTTTTATAGTTTTGGCAGTACTACCTAAACTCTGCTTTAGAAACTAAGCCTACAAATAATTTCCAAGGATTTGCGACGGTCGATTCATTGGGTTTCGTTTTCAAGTTGTCATTTCTTTAGGCAATGTATGGTGACCTATATGTGTCAAGTTAAATTCCGACTTGCTAACCCCTTATATTGTTTAGATATTGAAAGGTGCCATATGTTCATTTAATGGGATTAGTGAGCAGACAATTTTACTTGGATTAGGCAATGGGCAGAAGTGATCAATTTGTTTTCCATGAAGCAATTTATTGAACGTATTGAGGCAGTTGATAACCTGTTTTGCAATGCTACCATCACAATTGCGAAATCGTCATTCTCATTTTTATTTGAAATCTACTTGTTTTTAGTAACTTGGAGTCCTTAAATTGTAGGATATGCATGGAACTGCTGCAGATCTCACACATAATTTGCCAATGGGACTCCTTGATTCCTCAGCTGATGATGATGAGCAGGTAAAAAATTTATATGAAAACCTATTAAGATGACATATGAACTTTTATCATGGCTATGCTATGAATTTTTTTTCCGATATATTCAACTTAATACCGAAGCATCGCATCAGTATGAGCATGTTCCCTTCCAATAAATAACTATGATACCATCTTCATGTGACTTCTCGCTAGGTTCAGTTTTAACTTCAAATATTTATTCACTGATACAAATTCTTTCATTCTGAGAAAATTGCCTGCAATCCTCTCTCCCCCTCTGCCCAATCCACTCTATCCTTCTCCCATTGCCCTGTGCAGGTTCTTTTTCTACTACATTGCTGTACAGTACACATTGATGTCCTTGATAGTTTTGATGAAATTGATAAGAAATATCTCATGTTAATAGTTCTGGAATTTGCAGGAGCCATTGGTTGAGCTTGCTAATCCTTCCGATACAGATATTGACATTCCTTCTAATTTTGATTAGAAGGTGATAAGTTTAGTTAGATCCATTAATGGGAAGAGATTTGTCAGTGTTCAGATGGGCTTCTTCATTTTAGTTTCTCTCCCATCTTTGTGCTGCATACAGGACGAAGTTACTGATCCTTGTAAGAAGGCGAAAATAGCAATTTGTGGGTTGTTATGACTTAAATCGGCCATGACATTGAATTTAAGTGCAACAATGATCTCTTGACCGTAGAAGATGAACTGCTTCCAGCTGACATTAGATGATGTGGCGATGTTTATTGTTGATATAAGCGTTGGATCTGTTGTGTACAATTCGTTATGAGATGTGCCCGAGTGCTTTTACCAGCCTGTATGTCATTCATTTGCCAACTCCCACAGTGACACCGATTTACTGCTGTCTTATCCATGCCATATGTTAATATGAAACCGTGATAAATGTGCTTTTTGTTGTTCGGATCTCGAGATATAAGCAACTTGGCCTGCAAAGCGTCATATTTGATCGGATAATTTAAATGTTGATGCTAGTTTGTGCAGTTTTTCAGTACTTGGCCCCCTCATATTATTAGGGCTCGTTATCTTACTGATACACGCTACCGTTGTATTGATGCTGTTCTGTGCACCGTCAATGATGCTACAAACTCGTTGTAATTGTCAAATCAGCAAAGTAGTTATAATTCAGAATGGTCGTCATTATTATGGTTCCAAAAATAACAATTAAGATTCACGGGTGGTTAGGAGAGACTAGGCGGTAGCAACAAAATTCGATAGCCCAAAAATCGGAAAAAAAGAAAAATCTGCTTAAAATTGACATGTTGCCTTCACTTTGTCTTTACCATGGACTTTTAAAAGTACGTACAAAATTATGAGATTTGGTTGTCCTTGGATTTAATATTAGAGCCCCTATATTCTACAAAGCTTTACAACCGAATTTTCTGGAAGTAGAAACTCTCTCGGCCGAGCAACTTTTCATGTACTCGGTTCACCTATCCATTCCTTTTCTATAATCGCTCGTGTAAAACCTAGTACCCTTTTCGAGTCTTAAACAGAGATAGCATTAAAGGCAACAGGAATCGCTGGCAATCGCCCCAGAGCTGAGAATCATCATGCACCTTCTTCGTTGCCCTCAACTAAATGTCTTCAACTCGTGAAAATCCTCAAAAGGCGACGATCCACTGGAAGAATCACTTTCTAAGGGAGTGGTATCCCTTGGAGATGATGGAAGCGAATCCATCTGCTGGGAGGATGAACCTGCCAACGGAAGATTGATCAGTCTCGGATTGATGACTTTAATGAACCAACCAACTTGTTGACAGCAAAACATGATAAAACCCCATTTGTTTTGACTTGTAATAGGTGATAAATGTTGATGGGATCAACATTTTCACATGAGCATGTGGAGAGAGAGTAACAAGAATTAAATGTGTAGAGTAACAAGAATTAAATGTGTCAAGAAACTCCAACAAAACCTTTTTGTCGGCTTGTCCTGAATTTCTTTGTATGCCGCCTAATAAGCTTCTTAGCTTTTGTTATGGTGAGCTGCCGAGCAAAGGGAGAGAATTCGGCTTCACTTTCACTCCATTCCCCATGAAAATCATTCTCTGCTTCACCCCTCATAGTCCGAAGCACAAATGCTTTAGCCTTCCTACTCTGAGTATTGAACAGTCCTCTGATGGAAGTTACAAATCCATCACCAGCTCCGTCACTGGGCCTCTTTAGAAAGGTTATTGGGTACTGATCAGGTTTTCTTAGCTGACCTTGCTCGTTGTCACTCAAATTAAGGTCAGTGTCAGGAACAGCAGCTCCACCTAGTTCCCGCTGTGTGTGTGTTTTGTCTTTGAATTTCTTACCCTACAAAATGGAGATGAATATGAAATTGAGTTCAATACAGGAATGATCAATGAAACTTTAATTTTGCTTAGCAGTGAGATAATTCTAGAAATTCCAGATCTTTCTGAACCTTAGTCAATAAGAAGAAACCCTTTGCCGTAGTACACGTCCTATGGTTCTACAATAAGGATAATACCTTCTATTAGAACTAGTATAAAAAATTATGAGGTATCCTTTTCGATCCCACTGATTTTGGGTGTAAACACAATGGAGGCAGCCAATTCCCAAACCCAAGTGAAGGCGGGTTTCAATCATAGGCCTCAAGTACAAAACAAAGACAATTACCAACTAAATTGATCAAAAGCTTATAAAGCAAAACTCCATGCTGCTAGATATGCAAGGTCAAAATCTCAACAATCTTAAAATGGAAAATGATCCCATATTTCTAACTAATCAAATAAAAGCTTATCAATAAATAATCTTACCTGCATTCCAGTCACAGACTTTAGGACCCCCCAAATGATATGCTTTTTAACACGTGAGAAGAGTCTCCTCCATGTCCCAGTGAACTCAACTTGATGAAAAGTATCCATCAATAGCTTAAGATCATTAACAACAAATCTTGACCCTTCGTAAGTAACTAATAACTTAACCTACACAAGAATAATGTAAACGTCTACTTATAGCTGAAACAATGCAATATATCACCACCATAGCTCATTATTTGACGTAACCAACCTGACTGATTTTGATGTTGTGAAATTCCCTCATTTTCCGAGGCCGAGATCTTTTCTCTTCTAGCACTCTTCCAACCTTTTTCTCTTCATGAGATGACCGACCAGGCTTTACAGGCTTCGAGTCCTTCAATTTGCTTTTAGACATTTCATCTTGTTGCTCAAGAGAACCAAGTGAACCACTGGAAGACTGAACCTGTAGGACTAGTTCATTAGCAACAGATTCTGCCACAGTCTCTTCCCAATTTCTGTCAAAAGAAGATGTTCTTCTTAACTCTGGTGTTGGACCATAAGAGGGATTTGTCTTTGAGTTTTGTGTCTTTGATGCCTGCACAGAGGTTTCAGTTGAACTTGAT
>JAWDEX010161804.1:0-18283 GCA_035221805.1 Trichilia hirta | reverse complement strand
TTATCAAACTCCCATACAAAATCATTTAGGGTTTCTTCTATATTCTCCAGCGGCACAGCAGTGACGCTGCTGATGAAAGATCTGATCTTGGGAGGCTATGAAAATCAAAGACAAAATAAGTAATCATAAAATTGCAAGATAACCAAATTCCTGGATTCAACTTCATATCTCACCAATGTAAACACATGGTAAAGAAATATATAGTGTAACAAAATGCAACACCTATACTAGCACGTTCCCACAAGTTGAAAATATGTTGGCTTACTTATTCTCAATGGAGGAGATTAAATTACATGAAAGAAGACTTAACTGTAAGCAGCTGTGATGGCACCTATATAACTCAGCTCCATTCCATTCCTAAACATTCTTAGTAGCCTATATAAATATTTATAAAATTCTAAAAGTTGTTACACATATGAGAATTCAGGATGAGACCTTTGTGCAGCATATAATTGTCAAGTTCAAAAGAAATATTTTAGAAAAGGATAACTGTTATGCACACAAATACATCAAAACAAGTATAAAAGCAGTGAGAATAGCCATGTTCATGCCAATTCAATGTCTCCGCAAACAGTAATGGATAAAAATCAAAACTTCTAAGCCATGTGTAAGCAAGCATGTAAAGCATTAAAAAGGAAAAACTAATTTTTCAATGTTTCTTCAGAACTTCAGAGCCATTCATTATCATAAGCATAGAAGCAGTGAGCAAAAAATAATTATTCACTAACAAATGCAAGGCAATCAGCAAAAGAGAATAACCATAAACACAAAGTAAGCACACTTAATATCATTCATAAATCAAAAAATAAAGAAGATGTATAAGCATATACAGATACAGATACAGATACAGATACACATATATCTGTGAGCAAAACAGTCCTTACAAACTCAAACGCCTCCTGAATTTAAACTTAGTCACGGATCCTAATAACATCCATGAATTGTATATCAAAACAAGCAAAAAAAATACTCTTAATCTATTAATTACTTTTTTCCATAGTCACACAATTTCCAACACCACAGCTCTCCAATGATCAAAATCGACATGATTAAACGGGATTACTCTTGACAGGCTCAAAAATATAAAAATTTGAAGTAATTTGAAAAAAATATAAAAATTAATGCGCCAAACAGCAAGCACACTGTATCCAAACCAGTATTCTATCAACTAAAACGACAATTTTTTTAACACAAATTAAACACTGCCTAAGCTGTGATGAAATAAAAATTTAACATTAACACTTACAAATACAAGTATAGACGTACGAACATTAATAAGATGAAAACAAAGTATCTAACTCAACCTAGTTATAAAAAAATAAAGAGGCAACTAAATTCATCACTATCTGAGCTACGAAGTATAAAAAAATAAATACATAAATAAAAAATGTATCAATCCGTATATATACAGAAACAAGTATAACTATATGTATATGAATACAATTTAATAAGAAATAGCAAAACTGACCACTTCTAAGGCCCTCCGTCGCTTTAGCTTCATCGTGAGACAAAAAGCATTGCACGGACCAGTGAAAAATGAGGAACCGATCAATCCTCAATCAATCGAGAACTGATCGAAAATTGAAGAAAATAAACTGAAGTGAAAATTAAGATTAAAAAGGTAGGGTTTAAACTCTGCTTATAATGTCTGTACTTTGTATACACAGTATGATCGGATCCTACAACTAATAACGAATTAAAGAGAATTGAAATTTAGGGTTTGGGATCGAGATTAGGATTTTGCGATGAGATCGCAGGAGAGAAATTGGGGGAGATAATTGGAGAGAAATTATAAGTAAATAGAACAAGCTAAAATGTTTTGTGTTTAGTGGCGGTTTATGTATATATAGGACAAGGAAAAGAAGCGAAAATGATAAGGGAAATATAGGAGAATTGAATTTCTCTTTTACTTGTTTATTATCTATTGGAATTTATTTTTTTAATTAAATATATTTTATTTTTCATAAATTATTTATCCAAATTTATATATGTTGTTGCATATCATTTAAGTAGAATATTATTATTTTTTAAATGAATATTTGAATTATAATTTATTGTAGGCTTCTCTTTTATCATCAAATTGATTATAGATTAAAGCCAAAGGAAAAAGTTTTTTCTATTTGAAGATTTGTGAAAGGAAAAAATAATGCCCCATAGAGATCTATCTAACAATTTTTTTAGCTTTATTTCCTACCATCCTAATTTCTTAGTATAAAAATTGTGATATATCACTTTTTTTATAAAAACTGTATGAACAATTATAACCATTAACAAAATGTTGTTATCATAGTCACTTTTGAGGGTTAATTGGTAAAATGAGTCTCACGACTTTGATTGGAGCTTGCTTAGAAACGAAGAAAGAAAGAGTTGTGAAAGACTTTTTAGTTTATCATCAATGTTCTATTCAAAAAAAAATATATATAAAGAAAGAAAAGAATATTATTAAATAAAATAAGTCATCTCATTTATCATGTGAAATTACAATATTAGACAAATGAGATTGAGTTTTCATATCATATGGAGAAACTATTTAAAATGAAAAGCAAGCTAAAATATAAAAGATTTGATGCATAAAATCTATCTTACTATTATATTAATTTGGACATAGTAAAGCTGACTTTAGACATCAAATAATGATAATTTAAATGATTCTCTTTTCCAAAAAATTCACACTAAAAAATTGAGTGAATAAAATTATTTTTTTTTTCTTTACTACCAAGTGTATATAAGATGAAAAGTGAAGACGATGAACTATGCTTGCTAAGTCAAATAAAGATTAAAGATCTAAAGTTAAAGAATTTTTTTGTTATTGAACTTAACTTTTATTTTAAAATGTAGCCATCGTATTTTACAAATTTTTTCATATGAGTTTTCATAAAAATAGTGGTGGTGGATAATTTATTGTAAAAATTTAACATGTACTTTAAGATTTATTGACTGTCAAGTAATTATTGTACTACTCATTTATTATTAAAATGACTTGCATGCAATGAATTATTTAATGGTTTGTTGTGCTGTGCAAACAATGATAAGAGACTGACTTACAACGCTTGACATGCATCTTCTATTATTGTACTTTTATTTTTAATATTTCTAACTTATGATTGTTGGGAATGAGTCAGAAATAGAAATTTTGTAACTTGACAAAAAAAATTATGAGACCCTGCATAGGTGGTGCTCTTAAATGTTATTGAGAGTTCTATCTCAAAGAAAAATGCATAGTATCCTCAAGATCGAGTTAAAATTAGTGACATCAATAAGTCGCCAATCTTAAAAATATGACGTCTAAATGGGTTTGAATTTATAATTATGTGATAAAAATAATGATGCGGTTAAAGTGATGGGTTGAATGAGTGTTCACCTTTGTCACCTAGAAGTGATTTTAAAGTAATATTTTAATTTTCGAATCAGATTTTACAACAAAATTTTTTGACTATTTGGCTAAATTTTAGTTTAACTTGATCACATAATCAGATTTTAGCTTTTATCGTTAATAGTCACTAATTTTATCCTAATAGGTAATACGAAACATTTAAAATAATACTTAATTTGAAAGTTAGATATTAAAATCAACTGAAATTAAATAAAGTATGAGAGCAGCATTATATTGATTTTAGTGTTAGTGTTTGTTGCTATTCATGATTTAAATCAACTTGGATGAGGAATGAACTATATAAAAGGTACTCTTAGATATAAGTACAAAAAACTTGCACATGTAATTTTCGTTCAATAGAGCAAAAGCTAGCATCTTAAATTTTCGCCGTTGAATTAAATACGAAGGGATGACATTCCCCCTATAAAATAATTAGAACTTTCTCGCTCAAGCCATCGAGTTTCTTGTCACTTTGGGAAAGCAGATTCCTCAAAAGCATCTATTTTATATTTCAGTAGTGACAAAGGTTTGCAGAAAAGTAAATGTAAATTAAAGTAATGATTATTTATTGTTCTTTTCTTTATATTCAACTCAGGCACAATTGGAAACACATGAAAGCCCACGTGAATGTGTAATAGGCTCTCATGATTTCATAGGAAGACAGAATTCGCTTGTTGGACCAAGAAAGGCATGGGAGTCTTTGGCCATTGCTCGGGTTGAAAGTCGCACTCCTCTTATAGAAAAAAAAAATAAAAATGAAAAAAAAAAGAGCAAACCAGTTAATATATTTCTCTGTCAATTTCTGATCAGCTAGCTGAAAAGCTATCCAATCTTGATTCTGTACATGGGTATCTATTCATTTGCACTGAATCGATGCAAGATAGCATCCGGGTAGATGCTTCAGACTGTTTAGTCCGTTTCTAACGACATATGCAACGCCCAAAGCCAAAATTACATTTCATGCTTGTCCATATACCAAAATTAGACGATTGATGGCTTCTACAAAACAGCTCTTCTTATGCTATCCTAGCGTGAAATCCCTTTGGCTCTGGTTTTCGGACCTGAAAATTCCTTAATCAATCTTGATAATGAAAATCAAAACTAACCAACTATCAAGTTGAGGAATCCGTAGAATTTGGAAATGCGATCACTCAATGATGAGATCTTCAAACTTATGCGTTGTAGCAAAATAGCACTTCGCATAAGCCTGGAGCTTTAACCCACAATGTCATGTTCACGACCACAAGGTGGCATGGAATTCTTCATTCATCGTTGTCGCTGATTTCAAAAACTAAATATTGGGACGGAGATAAGCACAGTTGTGCACCGTTTCCCCTCTTATTGCCAGGAATTCTCCATTGATCCTGCTGATAGATTTGAACCTCATGATTTTTTAACGAAGTGTGGTTTCTGTTTCTCTGACTCAGTAAAGCATTCACTAGGTGGAGCCTTTGCAGTTCGTCTAGTTCGGGCCTTGTGATGAACTGCAAGTAAAGCAATCCTTGTATTCTCTGCGGCTGCAGCTTTTTCAATGAATCCATAGACCCTCGGATGATTTCTACGTTGTTATTGCATTTGATCAATCCCTGGGAAATCCTGTGTATGGTGAAATATAGAGACCGGAATATCAGTTCTGCATACCCATTTTGGTGAGAAGTATGTTCTACGGGGTTCTGCATTCACATTTTGGAAACCAAACCAAGTCGAAAGGATTCAATCTTAAGAGCAGTTCGACAAACTGGGTTCTGATAAACTCCAACACACGAAGGTCTTATGTCAAGACAACAAATCGAGTAGCCTTTTTAGCCTGTGAATTCTGACATCTATTATTCAGAAACACAGGGTGTAACATTGGTTGCGGCGGTTATTAACTGGCATAACCACATGTAAATTTATATGCAGCCTTTGGTATTGTTCCGTTATGGTTGTGGCAGGGGCATGATTATGTAAAGCATACGTGCAATATTAACGTCAAGAGGTTTAGAACAGATAGAAGTCCTTCATATAATCAATATATCAAACAAGCTCCTATATTGTGATGAACACTCATCTGATGAATTGTTGTAAGGTTTTCATCAATTTTTAAAAATTAATCAATAAATCATATTAAGTAACTGTTGTTTTTAATGAATTATACATGAGTCTCCGAGTTTTGTCAAAATAATAAATACACACACTGCAATTTTTCTACACTCAGATCCCTGGCAGTAGTCAACTGATAACGGAGAGTTTTAAAATAGGCGCAAAAGCGACGTATAGAGTAACCCTCACTGAAAACCCAACAATCACCACTATCTCCCAATTCCGTGGACGCGCGTGACAGTACAGATGAAGAAACGATGTCCAATTACGAAGCTCTTGCGCGCGCCTTAACTCTCTGGTACAGCTCTTCGACGACGCTGGCTGCAACGTTGTTTCCTCTTAAACACGTGAAAAAATCAAATTTTGATTCGGCGCTTAGCTCGCTTAGCCACCTTATCCGAGCAGCCGATTTCCTGGCCATCGACCTAGAAACGACGGGCATCACCAGTACGCCGTGGCGCGATTCCTTCGAGTTTGACCGATTTGATGTTCGATACCTCAAAGTTCGATACCTCAAAGTTAAAGATTCTGCTGAGAAGTTCGCCGTCGTTCAGTGCAGTGTCTGCCCCTTTCGCTGGGACACACTCAAGCAGTCCTTCATTGCTCACCCGTTAACTCTCTTGACTCTGACCCTGTGTAATTTAGGTGCTTCCTGCAAGTGCTTTTGTGACAGGCAGTTTTGAGTGCAGTAAACAAAAGCGTCTTTTTTTTGGCATAACAATGCACTAAAACGTTTATGCTTTTATGGTACAACTATTACAATTCAGACATAAAAGCTCAAATTGCTTTTGTCAGACACAAAAAATCTTTCAAATTATACCTTATTTGCAGTCGATGTTGATGTATGCCTGCTCTGGCCATTGCTAAATTTGATATTATGAGGTCTTTGGCACGCACAATTTCTTTATATTCCCTCGTCAAGAGCTTCCACTTGATGGCCTTGCTTCTGAATTCCTTTGTCAGGCGACGTCAATGGATTTTGGCTAAATACCAGTTTGATTTTAATGCCTGCATTCATGAAGGTACATTTTTTATCTTCTTCAAATAATACTTCATACGCAATTTTGATCCCAAAAGGTACATTTATGTCTTAAGGTAAACACAGACAATTGGAAATAAGTGAGCTTTTAGTTATTTGAAATTGTTTTAATTGAGCAGAAAACGCTACCTAACTTGTCCGAAATGCTTTTATGAAGACTCTTTCAGTTTGAGAATTCACAATCTTAAATGATCTCAGGAGTATCTTATTTATCCAGAAAACAAGAAGATGAAGCTCTTGAATTTTTCAATTCGATATATGAGGATGAGTAATTGAATTCGTGGCATATCATGAAAGAGACTGGAGATAGCCCATTGGTTAGCATTGTTGATATTCTCTTCACTGAAAGAACGAAGAACAAATTGAATGGCGTGATGGGTTGTTACATGGCTGAAGTGGAGGATCTGGAATTGAGCCCAGTGTAAATGACTCCAAGCAACAGTTTCAAATCATTTTCTTCAAGATGCGTCCAGCAATTAGTCTGAATAGTTTCACTAGTAATTGACTTCAGTTGATTCAATTCGTAATGTTGTTTTATCTGTGTATCAATGGTAGCACATTCTTATCTTACTTTTGAGCGCTCTATGGTTGTGAGTTGTTGCTACAAAATCGTGGTGTGAAGCATCATGAAGGGACTGATGATGTCATTCACTTTTGGAGTACCTGCCTTCTTTTGGCTTTAATTTGATTTGTTTCTAACAACTCTAGATTATCTCAGTAAAGATCATCTACTGAAAAAATTTCTAAATGACAGGTTGCTGGAAAGCATTTCAAAGAACTTTCTTATCTTCGTGTCAGTGGTGGAAATTCTTATTCACAACTGGTTATAGTATATGCAGACTCAGAAGTTGACAAGAAAATGCTTATGGTAAGAAATAATTTTGAGGAAAATGTGTCAATGACTCTACGCACATGGGTGTTCAACATGTTTCTATAGTAATGACTATTGTGTGATGAGTATACATGGTTTAAATAGTTTCTAAAATTAGTAGAATTATAAGTTGGAGTATATTTTTCCTTCCAGAAGGTCCCAATGTTCCTTGCTTGGATTAACTGTGTTTCAGAGAATTTGAATGGATATGAATAAATGGAGTGAAAGAGCAAAAGTCTATATAAAACGGCAAAAGAACGTAAAGTTTCAGGGATCAAAATTTTTGGCATCTCCTGCAGAAGGATGTTGGTTCTGAAATAGTCAATATAATATTTTCTTTCACCTATTGGTCGTGCTATCGTTTGCTGCTTATGGAGGACTCTGTGTTTCTGTGCCTTAATTTTTCTGCAGAAGGAATTGAAAGATGAGCAACACAGAGAAGTAGAGATGAAGATCAAAGCTGCAATTGTGCTTTGCCTTGTTATTGACTTACTTTCCTCAGAGATGAAGTTAATTGTTGGTCACAATTACTTCTTGGGTATGAATATCAGTCTTGAGCTAATGGAAACGGTTATTTATCAAATATATTATTCAGATGTTTTTCCTTTGTGATACAGATCTTGCTCACATTTATAGCAAATTCTTAGGTCCTCTTCCTTTTACTGCTGAAGAATTCATTTCCTCTGTTAACAACTACTTTCCACATGTCATTGACACCAAAATATTGTTGAATTCGAATAATATTCTTCAACAATGGATGAAGAGATCAAGCACATCGTTATCCTCGGCATTTTCTGTTTTGTGTCCACAAATGGCTCTTGGCTCTAAAATATCTCATCTTATTCTTCAGTCGTGTGTGAAAGTGGAGATTGAAGTGAATGATAAGAGTTTGTTTTCCATTTCCCCTATAAATTACGAAGTTGATACTGCTTGATTCCGTTTGAATGCACCAGCTGGCTGTGTTATTGTTGTTGAATATAATTTTACTCACTGATGTAGGACATGTTTCTTATATTGTATCTTATCTTATCTACATCACAGAAAATTTGTGAGTTTATGAACTCAATTTCTTCAAAAGTGAAGCAAATCAGTTTAAGTTTCTACTATTTTCCCAGCCATATGATCCGTATAACTGAATATGACATCACAGGTGATATGTGGTGTTAAAATGTCACTTAAATTGTTGATTGAAAGTGATTGGTCTTATGAAATTTATTCGTTTATTGTGTCTTTGCCTGGCATGCATTTAGTTATGTGGTAATTTATTTGGTGAAATGAATTGACTATTTCTACTTTTCTTTGTTATTCTAGTCCAATAAACATCTCAAACGTTCCTCTTACTAGTATTGCATAGCTGATTGCAGGACATCCAACTGGAACTCCGGAGTCAAGCATGAAGCTGGATATGATGCCTTTATGACAGGCTGTGTATTAGCTCAAACATGCAGTTATCTTGGCATTGACTGTTGGCACCATTCATCCTCTGAAAATTTAGTCCACAAACAAAAGGTCCAGGAGCATATCAACCTTCTATATCTCAGTTGGACTAACAGAGTCGTATTAATCTAAGCACTGGTAAAAGGACTTTTGAGTCTTTGGGCTCTAGTCAATGCAGAAACCAGTGCCCAAAGATTTTGTTCGAGTGCATTGTTCTAGTCTGGGGATTCCCAAGAGAACTCAAGGCACAAGAAATTAGAGAATGCATCTCGAAAGTTCTTGGCCCAACTTCTGTTATTTCAGTCTTATCACATGGATGAAACTGCAGTTTCTGTTCAGTTCAGCAAGGCATAAATGGTTTCTGAATTTCTGGGCTTGAAGAAAAGCTTGGAGACAAGTATTGATCCAATCTCAGTTTTGCATCCTCTTGCAAAATTGCTGGAAGGTGGAAATACCTGTGCTGCTAGCCATGAAACTTACAAAGAAATATGCTGTTCATCCATCTCAAAAGGCTTATTTGCAGATCAAGCGGAGGCTGTTGGTGTCCAATGGAAGACCAAGTTGTTAGAAGCCTCGAAACTGGATGTTGAGACCAAAGAGCAGGAAAACTTTCATAAGGTAAACTCGGCGAATACTACTGGTTCAAGTTTTGGTGTAAGAACCAAGGATGATAAGATTGACAATGTTACCAATTATTGATTGTCATGCTTGTCTGCCTTCATCTAATATTATTGAAGATAAAAAACGTCATTCTTTACAATTGAAAACAATAATTTAATTGTTTTGTGCCGTCATTGGTTACAATTTAAAGCAATAATTAATTACGTTGACTGTAACCAGCTAATATCACATCTTCGTTGCTATTATTTTCATTATTTAATTTTTGATCCCACTTGCTTTTACCTTTTGATCGAAGTTCTAAAGATTTGATCTTATTTTAAGAAAATAAAGAATCTTTCTTTAATATTTTCAACTATTTTCAACCATGTTCTTTTAATTGAAAAATCAAATCATTTAAGAAAGATTTTAAAGGGGATCTGTAAGAGCTGGCTTTAGCAAACTTCAAGAATAATTTTTTAGAAAATAATTTAATATTTATAAAATTATCATCTATTAAATGTTCAATGAGAATTTTATTCCATCATTTTATAGATATCCCTTTTAAAAATCTAAAAATAATATTGTTCTTTTTTTAAAAGTTAAAGTTAAGTCTATAATTCCATTTAACTATTGAGAGAATTGAAAATTCTTTATAATTTCTCATTTTCTGTTGAACATTAATAATCCTTTCTTCTATTAAGATTTATTAGTAAAAATAATTATATTTGGGAATTAAATTTGGAGACATGCTGAACCAAATAATACTTATGAATTAAGCTAACTTCTAGGTTAAAATGCTGTCTCTCTACTATTACAAAGTTTCTGAAACATGCGCATAATAGTGAAATTGATCTTTCTTATGATATTTAGAAGGAGATTCTATAGCTTTAAGCTTTTCGAAAGAGCTTTGGCATGTAGTTATCCTATAAGAATTCTCTTATTAAGAAATAAAGTAAAAAATTTGTTTAAAATTAAAAACTATAATAATAATTTACAACCTAACAAATATCTGTTTAGATTTATATATTCTATTTCAATATCAAAAACTAAAAAAATATTCTACGACTTAGCAAGCAAATATTTTCAATTATTTCTTTTGCAAACCTACAATAAATTCTTAAGAGAAGATTTTGATTTAATAAATCATTTTAGAATTTACAAATACTTAAAATTATTGCTAATATTTTCTTTTTTAATTGTTGAATTCCAAATGCTTGATGTAAATCTAATTAGATCTATCTTTCTATTCCTCAAATTTTTACTTTAAAATTACCTCCATAACTTTGATCTAAAATATCAGTTTTCACAATTTTAAAAGCTAAGGGGTTAGTCAAGGCTAAACAAAGGAGATATTGATAATAAGTCTTAAATCTTTTGAATAAATTTTGTACAAGACTCATTCTAAGAAATTGGGTTTTTCTTTGACCTATAGAATTAAGGTTTAGCATCGATTGATAAGTTTTTATAAAAGTTTGTAATAAAATTTTCTAAAAATTTTTGAAGTTGTTTTTTATCCTAAATTTCATTAGAAAACTTAGAAGCAAACTTGATTACCCTATATATTGGTTTAATAGATCCATTATTTACTATCTCCTATCCCAAATTGTTTGCAAAAATTTTCTAAAGTTTGTTTTCTTCAAGACTTTGCTTTTTAATTTGATCCCATTGCAAAGGTTTAACCTTTCTTGAACCACTTTTGCTGCTAATTCACATATGTAGATTGACTATATCGTATTTGACCAGTATTCTTTTGCCAAAAGTCAGCCAGGGATGAACATGTGAGGTTTATTAATTATACCTGGCTTCTATCCATTTGTATATTGTATTTACTGCATCTTCTTCATTAGTCTCCATTTTATTTGCTGAAGTTGATGCCTGAGTAGGAGATTTTTCTTTAGTGGCATTAAGGATTAAATCCTTTTGTTCTTGAGTGTGATAATTATATAATAATATCTAGACAAGTGATATAAATTTTGTATATGTCTTAAGATTTTTATATAAATTTGTCAGACTTGACGGATTCGATCCATAGCCACCTACCAAGGAATGAAAAAGAAGTTCCTGAGTTACCACGGTGTATGAGCTTTTGAAAGTCATCGATTTTGGTAACCATCCTTGGCTTGGGTGGCTTGTTAAATTGCTGTGATAGCCCTACTAGGGAAATGCTACATTACCGGTCTTCGCAATGGACTTCGAATATGGGACGGAAGGGATGAGATAATAATTAAATAAAAAAATATTAGACTTCCCCTTCCTGGAAAGAACATAAATTTGACGGGGGTAGGCTACAATCTCAAAGCGTATAGAGTAGAGTGCGCTTAAACTAAATTATCTACATTATTATTGTTTTGGCGATTGGCGCTTACGTTGTCTTTTAGTGCTCTTTAAAGTAATACTTTCAACCCAAAATCCAAATTGAAACAGATTTGACATATAACATCATTGTTTCATTTTAAAGCCCTTATTTTGTTTGGAAGGTCTTATTAAAACCTTATTGTCACTAAAAGGGTACTGAAAAATTCACACAACTTTATGGATAATGGGGGCTGAATAGCAATATACAATCCTACCATGTCAGTGAAGAGGCCCATCTCAATTTTACCGTCCTGCAGCCCGTTTCTCAGAAATTCAAAATTTTAAACGCGCTCATAGCAAAATCAATCTCCACCGTCGATCAGAAAATACCCAATTTCCTTCATCTTTCTTAATGAACTTACAGACTGGATTTTGATTCTCAAATGGGGAAGAAAACGTGAAAAACAAGAAATAGATGGAGAAGCTGTTCTTGCAGATCTTCGAGAGGAAGAAATGGATCGTTGACCAGGTCAAGCACCAGATTCTTCTCTTCGATCAACAACTAGCATCGAAATGCCTTCTTGATGGAATTGCTCCACCTCCTTGGGTTTTGTCCTCTGTCCCGAGTGGTAATTTCACTTTATCACTCTCTCTTCTCCAATCTCTTCAGGTTTTTCTTGAATCTTTCGAATTTCTATTTATTGATGTCATTTTTGCTTATTTTTGGCCTAATATATGTTCATTTTTTATTTTAATTTTTTTGTCAGAATTTTGTATTTTATTCATACATTTGTAAAATTATATTAATTTCCGAATCATTAAGGGATTTGAAAGCAAGAATTTTGCTTTAAGTTTTGAATTTGGATGGAGAGAACTTTGAGGGCATTGTTTGGGTAGCATTGAGGAAGTGAAAGCTATCTTTAATTTGTGTTTATTGAAGCAAATAACTCAACATAAAAAGGGGTACGCCTTTTGAAATTTGGATTTTGTTCACTGTTTTAAGCTTTCTGGTTTTAAAGAGTTCATTTTTACATTAATTCCATCTAAAATTTTTGTAGATGGTCCCTTTCAATTCTATCTATTCAGTTCAATATCGAAATCGGTAATGGTAAAAAGTGTTCAAGACCTCGAGCTGCATGTCTATAGGATATTTACATCATTATTTTTCTCTCCTGATTTTATAATTGGTAGGCAAATTTGACAGCCTGAGTTCATTTATAATTGTTTTATGTTGCGGCAGAGTTGAATAAGGAGGAACTTATTTCTGGACTCTTATTCCCATGCCCACCACTGGCAGCTCCTTATTCCAGCAATTACTCTTCACTCTACATCAAACCTAATGTAACAGCTGATAAAGGGGATTTACGGGATAGTTTTTTCGTGGGAGTTCACACTTCAAATGAAGGTTTTGATGCAGTAGATAGATTGTCTGTTTCACCACAGTTTCCTGCTAATGATGTTGAAGGTGTCTCAAATGGTGTTCAGAGGCCTGATTCAAGTGCTGCTATGTCTCTGCTGGATCCGGGAATTGAAAGACTGTCAAATGTTTCTCCCGAGCCAGCTCATCCGTTGGACAATTTTCAAAGATCCAAGTCAAGGCAAAGAGCTCTGCAGCTTCGAAATAGTGCAAAATCAATTAAGAGTAATTTATGCGATGAGAATAATGCTGCTGTTTTGGATGGTGGAATTACAGGTTCTGAGATTACTACCCTACATCAAGACCATGTCCAACAGTTGGAATTTGTCGAACCAGTTGCTATTAGCAAGGAAAGCTGTGAGGTGGAAGAAACTAAACTTGGTGAATTCCACAGCAAGGATAATGGTTGGTCTTTCCAATTGTTTTATGTTGTGAATTTTGTATCTTCAACCATTTTCTTTCTAACGTTCTGATCATAATTTAGCAATATTTTCTCGCTTTTGAAATAACAGTTTCTATTTATTGTTATTCAAAACATGCAGCAAAAAAGCTGAAGACTTTTGGCACTTTATATTTTTGTATGTTGTAACACTTTGAAATTCTAGCTTTGTTATGATGATGACAATAATGCATAAAAGTAACTTGTTGGACATTGCTCGGAAGCTAGGTGGTGACTCACTGGACCCAACCTTACTATAAAGACACCATTACAAGTCTCTACGTAGGTTAGTGGCAAGAGTTTATCTCCTTGGCTTTCGCTAACAATCTATGGTGTCAATGCAGAGTCACATCTGGAGGAGCTTATTCCACTCCTGCTCCCTGGTCTGCAAACTCCGATTTCTTATTCCAGCAGTGACCATGTTCCCTATAGTAAACCTATTCTTATATCTCAAAATGAAGAGTTACCTGATGCTTCAGACGTAGAACTTCATGCTTGGAGCAAAGAGTTAGATACAGCAGATGGACTATCAGATTTGCAACAGTTTCCAGTCAATGGCCCTGGATGTGACTCAAATGGTGTGCTCAAGACAGATTATGGTGCTAGCTCTCCACAATATCAAAGAAATTCTGGAATTTCAAACACTGACCCCGAGCCACTTCAAGCTTTGGCAAGGGTTCAAAGATCGAAATCAAGGCAACGGGCTATAGAGGTTTGTAACGGTGCAAAAGCAGCTAAAAGCTGTTCACCCCTTGGTAATGATACTTGTGTATATTCTAGGGTGGTTACTGGCTCTGGGATCACTTCCCTTCTGTCTGAGCAAAATCGCGAGTCAGAATTGGTCAAAATTGCTGATTTTGATAATGGAAGTTGTAAAGTTGTGGGAGCAAAAGTAGATGATTTCCAGAGCAAGGAAAAGAGTAGCAATATTTATCCTGGAAGAATTACAAGATCTCAAAGTTCTGTTCAACAACCTAGCTCTACAACACAGTTCTCCCTTGCAGGTAGCCTTGCATATTCTGGGGGATCTCTTGAATCAAGTAAACAGCAGATTGAAGAGAATTCTGCTGCCTTAAGAGGGGTTTTTGGCTCTGGCATGGTGGTTTCATCACCTCATCTTGAGCAAAGTACGGTTGGAGATAAACGAACTAATGCTGTGTCTGCTTCTCCTAGCTTGAGGGTAAAGCCATATCTGTATATTCACAACCATTTTAGTTATGAAGATATAGGGTCTGATTTAAAATGTCAGTATTTTGTTTATCTCAGGAGGAGGATGTCGAGCAATCAAATGTCAACAGAAGTTCAGCTGACAAAATGGATCATGTGGAACAGCACATGATTAGAGTTAATGACTTTCT
This sequence comes from Trichilia hirta, assembly GCA_035221805.1. Lineage (NCBI taxonomy): Eukaryota > Viridiplantae > Streptophyta > Magnoliopsida > Sapindales > Meliaceae > Trichilia > Trichilia hirta. Next base: position 3,372 of record JAWDEX010161804.1, on the reverse strand, counting down.
GAGCAAAGAAAAGAGTAGCAATATTTATTCTGGCAGGATTACAAGATCTCGAAGCTCTGTTCAACAGCCTAGTTCTATGAGGGAGTCACCACATGCTGGTAGCCTTGCAGTTGCTGGGAGATCTAGCAGGGATCACAACAACATATGTTGTCCTGAATCAAGTGAACAGAAGGTTGAAGAGAATTATGATTCCTTAGGAAGGGGTTTCAGATCCAACATGGTGGGTTCATTGCCTCAGCTCAAGCAAAGGAAGGTTGGAGGTAAACTAACAAATGATGTGTCTGCTTCTCAAAGCTTGAGGGTAAAGTCATATCTGTATATTTACAATCATGTTAGTTATTATAACTTAGGGCCCGTACTAAGATGTAGGTACCTTTTGTTTTCCCAGGAGGATGAAGTAGTGCAATCAAATGTCAACAGAAGTCCAGTTGACAAAATACATCATTTAAAACAGCTCATGATCGAAGGATCTAAATCATCTCCCAATGGTATTTCCTCCCTACAGTCTGACCAAATTCTTGAATCAGAATTAGTGAAAACTGCTAAATTTGATAATGAAGGCTGTGAGGTGGAGGGATCAAAAGTATGTGCTTTCCAGAGCAAGGACAAGAGTAACAATATTTATTCTGGCAGGATTACAAGATCTCGACATTCTATTAATCAACCTAGCTGTATTAGGGAGTCCTTGCATGCAGGTAGCCTTGCATATGTTGGGATATCTGGTAGGGATGACAACAACATCTATTTTCCTGAATCTAGTGAACAACAGATTGAAGAAAATTCTGCTTTCCCAGGACGGAGTTTTGACTCTGGCATGGTGGGTTCATCACTTCAGCTCCAGCAAAGAAAGCTTGGCAGTAAACTAACTGACACTGTGTCTGGTTCTCCATGCTTGAAGGTAAACTCATATCTATATTCACAGTCATTTCAGTGATGAAGATAACTTAGGATCTAAATTGTCCGTACTTTTGTTTAAGTCAGAAGGATGATGTTGTGCAATCAAGTATCAATAGAAGACCATTCGGCAGAATGGATCATGTGGAACAGCACGTGACTGAAGGGTCTAAATCAGTTCCTGTTAGTACTTCTTCCTTGCAATGTGAACCTGTTCATGAGTTGGAATTGATCAAGCCAGGTGATACCGACTATGAAATCTGTACGGTGAACAAAGCAAACATTGGTGATTTTAAGAGCAAGGGAAATGGTAGCAATGCTTATTCTTGTAGGATTACAAGGTCTCAAATTTCAAGCCAACAAACCAATTCTAAAATGGAATCCTTGAACATCAATAACTCATTTTATACCGGTAGGTCTTGTAGTGAAGATGAGAATGCTGGTTCTTCTAAATCAAGGGAAAAAAGTGGAAAGATCTCTATCCTTTCTGGAAAATTTGTTTGCAACATTGCAGACTATTCATGCCCTCAAAATAAACGAAGAAAAGTTGAAGGTCAACTCGGTGATTCTCTATTTGCTTCATCAAGCATGAGGGTAAACCCACCTTTGTCTATTTACCAGAATTTTATCAGTAGAAACTCAAATTAGATATAAGATAAAATAAAATCTGTTTGAAATATCAACACTTTTCCATACCTCAGGAAGATGTTGCACAATCAGGTGTCAACAAGAGCCCAATTGTTGAAATGGATAAAAAACTAAGCAATATGAAAGGGGCATCTCATTCTTCACTGATTCAGCTAGTTGAAGAGGTACTGGATTTCCTGTTTCATCTAAAGCCTTCTAGGTAGCACAGAAAGATTGTTTAACTAGAACTTCCTCTGATATCTTCCTTTGATGGGCTCATAGATTTATAAGAAGGATATTAAGGCATATTAGTTAGCATCCACACCTAGAAGAGTTTATCAAAATTTAGTCTTCTTTTTATTATTAATATAAGAAATTTTTAAGTTACTACATAACATTTTGCTCTTCTGTATGTAGCATCTCTTGTTAATGAAAAGATTAACATACTATAATTCAACTTTTCAATTAAGATAACACTTATTTTTATTATTAAAGCATGATATTCAGTGTGATTTGTGCTCTCTTTAACTCATAACCTGAACTTGTAGCCTGACTGTGCATTGTGTAAATGATAGATATGGTTTAGTGTTGCATTTTCATCCAATGGTTCATAATAGGAAGAGGTTGTAAACCTTTGTTGTTTTGCAATATGCTGGTTAATAGTGCTGATATCATCAGTGTTATTGTTTATTCATTATATAGTCACTATGATTGTGGGGATAGAAGATGTTTTCCTCAGATTACATCTGTTTTTTATTCCTGCTTGTGTTCGAGGTCTTTTGATGCAGAGTATCTGTTTGATCTTTATGACTGACAGGATAAACTTAGTTCCAAGGAAACGAACAGTAGTGAAAGAAACACCCCTTTCATTTTTGCACGGAAAGAGTCAGAAGTGCCCTTATTTTCAAGTTTCGTCAATCAGGCTACTGGGAATATTAAAGATTGTTCCAATGTGGAAGCAGCAGCGGCAAATACAACAAGTGCTATCCTTGATCCAAGTAAGCAGTGTGCTGTGGCAAATACTAGTACTATCCGTGATCTGGGTAAGCAGTGTACTGTGGGAGGGAATGAAATCCTATTGCATCTTGATGATAAACTCAAACCAGGAAATACAGAACACTTGAATTTTTCTGAAAGAGGCATGCAAGAAAGGAAATGTCTGCTGGGAGGAAATGGCAAATCTTCACAGTGTTTGGTTGGCTTTCCACAAAGAAAATCTGTGGATCTGATCAGGGCCGATCAAATTACGCCTGAATTTGGGGAGTTCATTATGGAAACAGAAAATGTGCATTCCTGCATCACTGAAGGGGGTATTAGCTTTGACAAATTAGAACTTCCAAAAACTACAATAGAACGTGTTAGTGTGTTGGAACAGCTTTGCAAATCTGCTTGCATGCATACTCCATTATCCCCTTTTTCAACTACCTTTAAATTGCACGAAGCACCAAATTTGTACCAAGCAGTTCCAAATGGGCTGTTAGAGTGCATTGACCTAAGGGGCGATCCTTCAACAAATGATGATATTGTCAAGCAACTTAAGGTTAGTTATAGTAGCTTTAATGGGGAAGTCGACCAGGCTTTTAAAGGAAGGTCCTACCCTGATTGCTTGCCATCTTCTACTTGTCAGCCAGCCTGGGATAACAAGAAACCTTATGGATCACCGCTTGGGAAAATGTGGGATAAAATCACATCAAACTCTGCAAGTTCAGAGAAGCGAGGTAGCTTAAATCCAGAGCTTCCCTGCATAAGTGAAGAAAATGAGGTGGCTGCTACATTTCAAGAAGACATCAATTCAGAAGTTGTTTCATCAGTTGGGGAACTCTATGATAGAGACACATTGACCTTGCTAAG
>JAWDEX010161793.1:0-18283 GCA_035221805.1 Trichilia hirta | reverse complement strand
AAATTTTATTACCTGAAGAATGAAGCTGTTATGCTAGAGATGGCCCTCATCAACTGGACACTCTCAGAAGTGATGAAAAGAGGATTTACAGCTCTAACTACTCCAGAAATTGTTAGATCCTCTGTTGTTGAAAAGTGTGGCTTCCAACCTCGTGGAACAAATACCCAGGTTTGCATGTATTCCATTTCTGTATACTCGTTGGAAAGAAATATCATCTCACATAGCATGTTTGTTACAATATATTTTGCCTTTCAGAATTGCAGTAGCATGGTTTTTTCTGGTACAGTTGTGATGAAAAATTCAATGTTTGATCCACTTTGACTGACTTGTCACTTTTTTGGTTAAGGTGCAATTTGGAATTGTCTTTGGGATGGCTAAAAGTGATTTCAATGTCTGTTTTAGAGATTTTATGCTCACTCAACACTTTCACAATGACATTTTACAAACGGATTTATTTGCTTTTAAAACTCATGAAATTTTTACGAATATAATCTGTCAAGCACCTAATCGGTTCTCTCTAAGCCTGATTATTTATTCAGCACAGAGTCAAAACATTATCAAATTGGCCCTAGTTCAGCCTGTATGTTTAGTTGAGCTTTACATTATGGAAGATCTCACTGATAATTTAAATTCTTAATGTCTCCTTGTGCTAAGTGCCCATCATTTGAATAAAAGTATGTATACTGTAGATCTACTTAAGTTTTTCTGAGCATGAGTTCTTGAAACTTTTTCCATAACATTTAACAGGTTTATTCTATTGAAGGAAGTGATCAATGCCTCATTGGCACAGCAGAGATTCCTGTTGGGGGAATTCATATGGATTCTATTCTTGCTGACTCATTGTTGCCTTTGAAGTATGTGGCCTTTTCTCATTGCTTCCGTACTGAGGCAGGTGCTGCAGGCACAGCAACAAGGTATTCTAGAGTGCTATTCATTTCTCTGTCTTTTAATCAGGTCTTATTCTTGTTTAGTATCACCTTCTCTGATCATCTTTAGTACTCTTGAATAACAAAAGGAAATGCACGAAATCACTAAATCTTAAATCCTTGGAGAAATGGGACAGTGTCAACTGCTGTCGTAGAAATAACTCTTTCAGTGATTGCTGTTTTAAATCGGGTTTATGTCAAGGAACATATGTTTCAATATCTTAGTTACTTTTCATGAAATTTTTCTTCAATAATTTTGTTGAATACTGGTGGATTACGTATAATCTAGTTTTAATATACTTAATTCAAAGAGGCTCTTGTATGACATAACGAGTATCAAAGCCACTGATGGTATGATGCTTATATCCAGAACACTCAGTAACAGAGTTGTACTCTGAGTAGTGGCTATTATACAGGCTGGGCAGTCAAATTTAAACTCCTGACACAAAAAAGTATTACACATTTGTAATTGTAAATCTTTACATTGCTTGGTTAATTGTGACTCCCCTTTTATGAGCTTCTCTCTTTGGAGATGAAAGTTCTTGAATGACTTTTACTTATGTGTTTGCTGAGCAGGTTATTATGGCACTATTTTATTGAAAATTTGTATCAACTGTATAATATCTTTACAGATGGTCCAAATTCCATTGATTATCATGCTTTTGCTACTTTGCTGAATCATTGACATATTGTCTAAGCTCACGGTCCAACTAAACACATGCCATTTCTCCACTTGTAGTGGTCAAAACTTGTCTTAGTGATTTTAGCCATGAAAACAAGTAGTTTCCTTGGTGACCTACTTGAAATTTCTGGTTAAATAGTAATCTAATGGTATTTTTGGGCAGGGGTCTTTATCGCGTACATCAATTTAGCAAAGTGGAGATGTTCATCTTTTGTCGACCAGAGGAGAGTGATTCATACCACGAGGAGCTCATTGGAATTGAAGAAGACCTTTTCTTGCAACTAGGATTACACTACAAGTATTGATGGATAGTCTTCCCTTTTTTTTCCCCTAATAGTTGGCATGGATTTGCTTTTTGTCTTGTTTCTAATTCCCTTTTAGTGATAATCTTCTGACTTCTTGGCAGAACTTTGGACATGGCCACAGAAGATTTGGGAGCCCCTGCTTATCGTAAGTTTGATGTGGAAGCATGGATGCCAGGTTTAGGGCGATACGGTGAGGTATTGCAGTGACATATCATTTCTTTTAAACTCATCCTATGTGATTCATTTATCAGTTTTTATGGGTTATGAATTTTTCTCTTCAATGTTTTAGAATATGCAAGAGTTGTTACTCGAAGAAAGGTATTGAACAGTAGAGCAATTATTCGAGTAATTTGAATCTGTTGTTTTACATGTTTATGTGAGCAGATTTCAAGTGCATCAAATTGTACCGACTATCAAAGCAGGAGGCTGGGAATTCGTTACCGTCCTTCACAACCATCAACAAATTCTAAAAAAGGTAAAGGGCCAACAAAGTTCGTTCACACATTAAATGCTACAGCTTGTGCAGTTCCGAGGATGATGGTATGCTTACTGGAGAATTACCAGCAAGAAGATGGCTCTGTTACCATTCCTGAGCGGTTGAGGCCTTTCATGGGTTGGCTTGAGCGTATAGCTCCAACATCCAGCCAGAATTGATTGCATTATTATATATTTATTATTATTATTGAAGCAGCAGCTATGTGGCAAATGGTCAACAAAGTTTGTTCCCACATTCTATGCAACATTTAGGCATGACGGATGGACGGAAGAATTTTTTCGAAAACAATATTGGAGGTCGTGAATTGACCAGTAACTCTTTTTGATGAAATCCACTTTCCTTCAAAAGATGCGATGGAATGATTTAGATTCTTTTATTAATATAATTTTTTTTTTCTTATTAAATTGCAAAATGAATGGTAGGAATTTGAGCATTCAGCTGCATAAAAATTGGAGAAAATTGTACTCTGGAGTAAAGATATTGGATATGTCTGAATATTGCACTTTTATTTAATCTTTAAAATACAATAATTAAAATATTAAAGAAGTATTATTGTATTTTTTTAAAAGAAGTATTGCATTTTTTTTATTAATATTTGATGTTAAATATTTTATGTTGTAAATAATTAAAAATTAATATTATTAAATATTTTATATAATTTTAAGAGTAAAATTAAATAAAAGTAAATAGTATAAAACATGCTCATAATACTTTAAAAATTTATCATTTTTGAAAGAACTTTTAAAATTAAATCAAATATTCATAATTTGAACGATAATACCTATGAGAAGCTAAAGCTGAAATTGAAACTTAATGCTCTCCGCCAAAATATTTTTGAATAATCTACTTTTCTGTAGAATAATGCATTATCAAACAACAGGAAATAAGTTTAAAAAATAAAAAAATAAAAAAATTTGAAAGAGTAAATACGATTTTATAATTTAAAAATTAAGAGACATACTTGCGAATTTTTGTTTTATTCAATTTTTAAAAGGATATTTGATTTAGTTTAAATTTTTTTTTAATTATAATTAATTTTAAAAATAGGATAAAATATATAATCCTACTTTGACAATATCCCGATATCCTTTCGTTCTGGTTTATTGAGTAGAAGAACAATAACTTGTAAATACTCGAGTTTATACTGACATCTAGAAGCCTGCTGGAACTTGAATTGCAAGATTTATAGAGTATCTCTACTTTATACAAAAAAAAAAAAAAAAAAATTGTTTCTCCAAATCAAATAATACATATGCCGGGGTTGGTGCTTCGGTTGGGACGTCATCCAGTTCCCAACTATAATTTGAGTTTGCTCAACTCAATCTTTTGAACAGGATATGAGTAAGCCTCATAATTGATTTGTTGGCCCAAAGTACTCAATTTCGTGAGCGTCGTTATCAAATCAACCTGTAAAAGAATCAATTCGAAAACGGAGTCCATGAATTAAAATGACAACAAAGCAATAACACAAGGATATATTATGCTCAAATTTTCTGTATCAAACTAAACAAAAATGAGGTTGACCTTAAGGTGTCACCATTGTAATGGCCCTAATTATATTTTTTGTGAAAGAAAGTAGGGATGACCTAAACATCAAACTAACCTCATAATCCGTTTGAGACACTGTTTCTCGGCTACGTTGGTATTTCTGAACCCATGGTGAAACATCTTTATCAGTCACCAACAAGGCTTCCGTTGCTATTTGGTCAGGACCCAGGAATGCAGACATAACTGCTAGCTGCCAACCAAAAAAGGATATTAAAATAATCAGAGTGAATGTTAATCATAACACTATTAATAATTAGCATTAAGAAATCCAGGATGTCCTCCCTCTGCATGCATGCTCCATCTGTATTCAAGGAATTTTCTCAACCTATTTATTTATCATTGTTATTATTGGCCTTTTGAGTCTCATCTTTTTCAGGAAAAAAGAAATTATTGTATCAACTGAAAAGTGATATAAATTACGTAAAAAAAAATGTAGTTAGAAAGATACATAAAAAAATCTAAAATCACAAATCTCTTGGATAACAGGTGTAGCATTAGTGGTCTGAACATAGATATTGAATATAAACAATGAATCTTATATGACATGTCTTTTAAGTCAGACAGAGCAGTGAAGAACCAGAAAATACTGCAGATACCAGATTTCAACTTTGGTTCAAATTAGTCGTGATTATGACCAAAGCATTGTTTTACGTGAATACGTATTACGTGAATACGTACAAAATTGACTGGAGGGTTAGCCTCAATTTGCGAGAAATTTGGTTTACAGTCAATTTCATGACAATACTAGACTGTAAAAGAGCAATTACGACCTTCAGTATGATAAAAAATTACCTGCCGGGGACCAAAGCCAATTGCTGAGAACTTATCTTTCATTTCCTGTACAGTAGCTTTCTCCCACTGGGGAACTCTGCCCGTTGGATCTGGCTCCTGGGCATCTGTCCTTCCCAATTGCTTTTCAAACAAGCCCCACTGTTGGCAGAAGAACAGTTTTATGCATTATGCATAAACCTAGAAATTCCTCTACAAGAAAGCTAGAGTGCAATAAAGATCCATATCAGCAAAAATGTGTGCATGACTACAGCTAATTTATGCACAACATTGTCATAGTTTTAATCTTTTCCTTCACTTCTGCTAATGTGCTCATAGTTTTTTAAGATTCCTACTAAATGCAGCATAGTGCTTGCACAACTAATTATATCCATAGCTAGCATAAATAGACTCCTTATGTTTTAAATATAAAAGAACCTAATGCTTTAATAAGTGCCCTCGTGACGCAACTGAACAGAAAGAAATTCACAAACTGAGAAACATTAATAATTTCAGCGACGTCACCAGAGGAGAAACTCAAACATCAAGTAGATTGGTAGTATTTGAAAACTGCCAAGATGTATAACGTATCCTAGTCATAGGTGACAAAGTTGAATGGACTGATTACATGTAAAGACCCTAGAAAACAAATTTATTATGAAGATGTAAGGTAACTGCTGGGATAAACCTCCAAACAGTACCTGATTTCAGTAAAAAGCTAACCAATGATCCGAATATAGCCAAAATATAAAGAACAATGTCGAAAATATCTGTACTTCACAGCATATTGGGAAAAACAAAACCTGTCCAGTTGAACCATAGGCAGTGTACAATAAGTTTCCTTTCTCTTCATTCCCTCCACATTTGCGGATGGCAGAAGCCAAGAATGTAGCCTTCATGGCACTTTGTGCTACATAAAATGAAAAAAATTCAGTTAGCGACGTTAGCCTTCTCTACATGTTACATTGCCCAAACTTGGCATTTTTATTATTCATAACCTGCATATTGGATGAGATCGGCATAGGATATCGGTCCACCCTTGGAATATGAATCTATCTTGTCCTTTGCTCCCTCTAACAAATTCAAAGCAGCAGAAAGTCCCTTATTTTCAGGTCTGCTTATCTCTGAGCTTCAGGCAACAAAAACAACAGAAGGAAATCAACGCAACCTTTTACCACTCCAAAATTATCGATGCCTTATTGCAGGAAAGGGAAAGTTAGATTGCTAAAGCAACAGAAAATTCAAAAATATAGGTTAACTTATGATATTTGATTAATAAAGAGAAGCAAAATTTTCCATCTCTTCCCATCCAAGTGTATTTGTCACATTGATCAAAGAGTTGGTAACCAATCATTGATAATCGAAATGCCCAAAACTGGCAAGGCTCAGCATTCTATATAATTGTTAAATAAACTCAGAAGTCTATTTGGAAAGACCATTATTGATGTTTTATTAGTATTGATTTGAGTCATTTGACTGTGACTCTTTTCTGTGTGCACACATTACCCACATAATCACTTCAAGAAGTGCAAAATTTAATGTCTTGATCATTTTTGACAGAATGCTACAAGTAACGAGTACCTGAACCGAACAGATCCATTGGGGCCCCCTGATTTGGTAGCCTACAAACTTAAACAGCAGGGCATCAGTTTATTTCCTTCACCTTTTCAGCAACAAAGTGAAATGCTTAGAGACTTTTTTCTGACCTTATCATAAGTCATGATGTCATTAAGTGCCAAAGTTAGTAAAGACGGGATAAGATCTGGATTTCCCTGAAACAGATACATTCAGAAAAGTGTATGAAATGTATGTTATGACAGGATTCTCATAACGTACCTCTATATAATATGTCCGCGAATATATGACATGACTATTGGAATGCACATGAATGCAAAATAGCACCTACCTTTATAGCAGTTTGAAGGGCGCCCTTGACATTTGCTGTTAAGGAAAAAGATGAACTTTGGTTGAGTAGATTCCTGCTAGCTTGAGTATTAGAAAGCTGTGTTTTATAAACTTACAGAGAAATTCAGAACGCTGTCTGCGTTGTATTAAGTCGGCCGCACTGGCCATTTCGATTGATCCTGAGCTTGCTATTAATTCCTAAGGAGAGATAAGAACTGGCAGAAACTCATCATCAAATCATTCTTATTCATGAATTTAAGCTTCGTAAGAGGATGTATTTATACCCATATGTATATGATTACGTGGTTCCATGGATTATAGATTAACAATCCAGCCAGAAGAGAACTATTTGATTCTCCATTGGTTTGGCATGCAATATATTTATCAACTGAATTTTGCCGATGGCAAGGATAAGGTTAATTGTTGAAGATAGACAAAGAAATAGTCCTTGGGGCTTGACCAAGAAACGAAGTTAGGCAGGTAAGATGGCTTCACGAGGATAAAGTGATATTGTGAAGGACGATCAGTCTTTGAATATGTAATAATGAGCCGACAGGAAGTACAGAATTTAGTTCCCTTACCTCGGTCATTAACACAAGGAAAAAACTTGTAGTAAATTACATGCATTAGACATATAGAAGAAAGGAATGCTCTCACCATTCCAATGGTTGCACCAAAGCATTTCAGAATATCCCTTCGACGGAAACCATCCTCACCAATAACTTCACTCTCAATCTTATGACAACATATAATACCCTGAACATTAAACATTCAAATTCAGTTGAAGTTTCCGGCTAGCTAGATGAAAATGAATATGAATATGAACAAGAAGATACAGCAAACACAGGATAGAAAGATTGAAGTAAGCTTACTTCATTACGGCATCGCACAAGGTAGAAAGATTTCAGTAAACTTACTGCATTACGGTATTTGGTGGCCGTGGTAGCGCAAGCGTTGAGAAATGGGACGGGAACAATGGGAATTACAGGAGGAATTGTTGAAAGGAAAGATATGCCCATTTTATTCTCTTAGTCTTCTGCTTTCGAGGTTTCAAACGTCCCCTGTCAATGGAAATGTTCAGAGTGGAGAGAGAGAGAGAGAGAGAGAGAGAGAGATAAGGGTGGGGGTGGGGGCTCAAGACCGTATTATACGTGGATTGTGCGTGGGGGGTTCATGATTTGTGTTATCCTATCCTTTATTCTGCCTGTTGAGTTGGATCAATGTAGAACAGTTCCTGAAACTTCCTAACCTTGGATCACTGACTGACCCGTTTGGGTAGGGCTATGGACTCGGATTGAAAGCCTTTATCGTACCCATATCCTAACACGAGTCTTTGAAGAAGTCCCACGAAAAATTTTCTGAAAAATGTTATGGTCAAGGCGCTAAAATACGCAAGTGCTAGTAAACTGGGTCATTTTTCCTTAGAACACATCCAAATAGGTGACTTAAAAAAAGGAACTGACAATTAAAATAATTGTTTCACTATTTGTGAATACTTCCTTGAAGAGAAGCATATACAACTTCGGTGCAAAAAACTGAAATAAACCCTTCACCATTATTTCATTCAAATGACTACAAGTGAAATACATTCATGTGGAAAATATTATTCCTTGCATTAGTTTACACTGTATCCCCAGCCCCCAAATGAATCATTTTTCTTGAAAGGCAACTCTCGAATCACATAAGCACACCTTTCTGTTGGAATAAAATCTGTGTGCCTTCATTAACCTTATCCTTGAGCCTGCAACCCCAAGACATGTTCTTTTCACCCGTGTATTGAAACTATCTCGTAACTCATGATATGCACAATCCGCAGCACAACCAACTTGCAGAACTTCAATAAATATACAAGGAACGACGTCCATCAATAGCTGACTGGCTTAGGGATCTTCATTGAAGGATATTGTTTCACAGAAACCGATCTACCAGATAGTCAGTGAAATGTTAACCTGTACTGGTTCCTTCCAACATAAACAATCCGGCAAGGGGTTCACATAGAAGGCTTCTTCTGAACGGAACCGATCCATGCCCTTTGTTCCTGAGATAGGGCCCTTTCTTTTTCTTGGAGACCCTAGACTAAAAGACCAAAACAATAAGAAAAAAAAAAAAAAAAATTAGATGCTATGTTATTCAACGTGGTTGACAAATCAGAAGATATAGCACCTTTGTCGTATCACTACTCTAAATACAAATGGACAGCAGAGACATGACATTGGCTGCAGTAAGAATCCTCAAATCTCACAAATGATTCACAGTCCTGACTACCACTGAGCACCGTCCTTTTGGACCACAGGTGGGTAGATAACCTAATAGAAATATATAAAAAAAAAATAACCCACTCCTAATTTTCTACCAAAATTCGTCACATATTCAATATTTTCTACTCCTAGCAATGCAGCAAATAACTTGCAACAGAAAAATACAAGGATACAAATCTGACAGCCAGACTTCAGATTTCTATTAAAATGTATCCATTTAAGAGGTATCCAAAAATTGGCCAAAGAAGAAAGAGTACCTAGTAATCCTCGCACAACAGAAGAATAATGCAGTGTGTTAATTTCAAGGGCACAAATCATCCAACGAAAAGATTATAGACAGTCAAAATACACAACCAAAAGAACAAAAGATAGTGATACTTCCCACAAGTATAAAAATAACGGCATACCGTCTTTTGTGAATTTCAATAATCTTATTTGATAAACTTTTGCCTTCTTTAAGTACTCCCAGCTCAATTTTGTCAAACAGACGAACAAGTGCTTTCCTTATGGACAGAATAGAAACAACATCAATACAAAGCAATCAAGTGGAATTTCCAATTTTGAAATTTTTCTTAATCTGGATGTTCTCCCTAAAAGAAACTGTCAAACCTGTCAGGAGAAATCGTTTTCCTGTGTCCCAGAAAACGGCGGTGACCTTCAACTGCTCTGGCCATGTTTCCGGAGTATGATGGAACAAACACATCACTTTCTACAGATACAATGTAGTCAAGAGCAGCCATTTGAGAAGCATGATTGAGAAACGGTTCCAGCTCCTCAACAGATGCCAATTTTTCCTGCAAAATAATCACAAATATGAGTCTACACGCTAGGCATCAGCAAAAATATTTGACAGTTTAAAACTTCAGATGCCCTGAACCCTTGCCCAGAACTAAAAGAAGGGACTATAAAGAGAGAAAATCATTTCCTCTCTTCTGTTCTTGTGTGCAAGAGAAAGGAGAAGAAAATTGCATGATCATAAAAGAAGCAAGATATTGAACAGGAAGTGTCACAAGTTGGTTGAATTTCATCATTAGCCAAAGACTGAGTGGTCCTTCAATAGTAATTGACAGTTCCTAGGTCACTTATGGACACATTGGCTAAACTCATCAGCATAAGATCATAAAATTATCTGGTTAAAATCTCAGATAAATTAATAGGCACATCATGTTTACAGAGCATGAATGGATATTCTGCTGCAATAAGATTTTGTTGAGGCATCACGTGGTCAAATGTTCACCAACAACCTCATAAAAGATATTCCGGCAGTTTACTCAAACCAAGTACCACCACATCAATTTACTTTGAAGGGGAAAATCACACTCAATGTCAAGCAACATAAGTCACACCTTACTCATTAATATGGGATAGCGGGACTGCAGATCAGCCATACGAGCAGCACCCCCATATATCTCCCCAGCAGCAATGTATATAGGGGTGTTTGAGGGGTATCCTAAAGCAGAAAGAAATATGCCAACCTCCTTAGGAGTTAGAGGGCAATAACCTTTGGACCTCTGATCATTGGAATCAATGTCCTTTACTTTCCAGTACACTGTGTTTTCTCTACAAAGTTTTAGGCAAAGTTAAAATATACAACAAATTTCAAGCATCAAGTAAACTAAAAGGCCGGTTATCAAGCTAAGAGGAATCAAATTGAGCATTATAAATCATCATATACAGTCAGCTCAGACCTTATTGTCCTTAGTTCATCGGCCTCGGCAGGAGATAAATCATGTGTGCATCCACTAAAGGCAAGCATGTCCTTCTCATATCGTAAATGCAGCGCAATGTAAGGGCCGTAAGATCTCATTCGGTCCACCAACAACTAATTAAAATTTCAAAAGTTATATTGCAACGAATTAAAAGTCACAAGAAAAATAGGCACTACAACATTCAAATGAAAACTCACGACTGATTATTTACCTTTCCCATTGCCTCAATTCTAGGGGAAAAACGAAGTGATTCATAGCAAGCACGACAACGCAGCTTCTGAATGTCTGGAGGTAGATTGTTATTCGCCAGGCGAGAATCAGATTTGGCAGCTCGAATAATCTATAAAAGGAAGAATTTGAGCAACAAAATGATTGCATTGGAACGCCATACAAACAAGCAAGCGGATATAAAATGAATAATTTCAAGAAACACACCTGATAATCCTCCCACATGCTAGCTATCTCACCCTGGTAGTAGTCCATACCAGACCAGCTTCTAAAATGCTTAACTGCTTTGGCAGCTGTACTCAGTTCCTTGGGAAGCTTTTTTATGACTTCCACGTCATTAGCCAAAGAATTAATGAAATGATCTTCATCAAAAACATCATAAAAGTTGCTGCATGTGCAAAAGTAGAAAATAGACCATGGTTATCCATTGTGAAGAAATTGATGCAGAGACAGACATTTAAACTTCCAATAGGCGGAAGGGAGCCACCTAGTGTCTTGCCAAAATGACCGTTTATCAAGGTCTGGAACTACGAGAGTAGCATTTATGATACGAGCTACTGCCACCATGTCACATATCTGTATCCCCAACATTTAGACTGTACTCAGCACTAAATAATAGTAACAAAATATGTTATCTAAAAAATTGACAATGATCAGAAGAAAAAAAATACATATTAGCATAGTACGTTTTCATTGTTATTGAATCTAGCACAGTAAACTGCACCAATTAACTGAATTACCAGTTTTTGCATTTTCAATTAAGCAATATTCTTACTATCAATAAAAAGTGGATTGATAACATGAAAAAGGCAAAGGAATTTGAAGCAGTAAACATAGAGACGGTCAATTAGAAAAGTAGTCTAAAGTGAAATGCAAAGCTCATCCAATTTCACGGTAACAGGTAGGATAACAGATTTTACATGCATAGCTCAAAAATGATATTAATAGATTACATCTATAATTTTGGTATTAACGATAATAATCACAACGTAATGAAATTAAAATAAAGTGAAGAAATATTGAAAGATACATACATAATCAATTTCTACCATTTGCACTTAACCAGAGCTGAATTTGATTTTCCCAAAATAATGAACAAGAAAGAAGAACTCTGTATCTCACACTATAACAGGTCGTAGTTCATTCACTTACAGTAACATTGCAAGTGTTGTTTTTTCCAACTCCTCAATTTAACAATCAGACCATATAGAACTTTCTTGACCCTAGGATAATTACCTGGGAGTACAATAGACAAACGTAAATGTTTATGCATGGAACAGAATGAACGTACAAACCCCAGCACGCATTTGGTTGAGTCCACCATTTGTATGAACCAGAAGAAAACCACGAGACTCTGCAGGAGCTAATTAAGAAAAAAAAAAGAAGAAAATTAGTAGATAAGTACACAGAGTCAACAGATACAAATTGAAAATGGCTTTCTCACTTGTATAATTAGCACTAGGCTTTACACATGGCCCAAAA
The DNA here is from genome assembly GCA_035221805.1 of Trichilia hirta. Classification (NCBI taxonomy): domain Eukaryota; kingdom Viridiplantae; phylum Streptophyta; class Magnoliopsida; order Sapindales; family Meliaceae; genus Trichilia; species Trichilia hirta. Next base: position 5,976 of record JAWDEX010161793.1, on the reverse strand, counting down.
TTGCGATTTGGAGGAGGATTCCATAGCTTACCGATATCCAGATGCCCACTTGCTCCACCCAACTGTCAAATCTAAAGGAGTGAAAACGTGACAGAGGCATGACTGCTTCGTATCAAAACATGTAATCCTACTTTCACTCTCTAACCACAGGTCTCCAAAGAATAACAAACATAATCATTATAGCATTTCCTTCAAATCAAACAGTTGAAACTAAGCAACATGGCACCATTTCTTCTTTCTTTCTTTTTCTCGATTTGTTTCCTTATTTGATCCTAAATTATCAAAGCGTATAATAGAATTGACTAATATCAAAACCTTGCGAGAAGGTAACGGAGCTAGGGACAAATGAGGTGGAGCTAGCTCCTGAGTCCAGCTTTGCTCTGTACTCAAAATCTGGTACTTGATTTCATGTTGCTACAAAAATTTATAAAACAAAAAATAAACCAATACATCAAATAACGCAATCAAAATTAGAAGGAAAATTTTATTGTTTTTTAAACTAAATTGATAATGGAAGATCAGAAAATATTTTAAAGAGTGAAATAAAACCCAATTAGATAAAGAAAAAGACCTGAGTAACAGTGGGAAGCTTGTAAGGATCAGTGAAGTCCGCCACTTTCGAAGAAGGAAAAAGGGGCACGCGGACATGTACGGACAACAGAGTTACCAGCGCTATAACGCATATTGCGCACGTTAGCAGCTTCCTCATCAAAACCACCGCTCTTCTCCGCAGCCTCTGCATCTTCTAGAATTTACACCGAAACACCAAAATGACACGGACTTAAAACTTAGCGAAGGCAAAATGATAACACGTAGACATTATTCACAAAAGATTTCGTAGATCACAACTGAGTGTCTCCTCTTCCGATTCTCTGCTAGCGTTGGCTGTCGGCCGTTGTTTCTCGGTGCTAGTCTCCCAGCAAACATTGTTGGGCTTTTTCTTTGGTTTCAGTTATAAGGCACTTCAAAAGTAACGAGCAAGGAACTATTAAATTTCGGAAATAGGGATTTATTAATATGTTTAAAGATTAATTTTAATGAGATCGAGTGATGGGACCCACACATTAAATCCGTAATAAGCTGTAAGCTGGATCTTAATGTACTTAATTGGCTTCTAACATCGTCGCTTTTTTGAAGTAAAAAAAATTTGGACAAAATTTATTATCCATTTTAATTATTATCAAAATAATTAAAAAATTACCAATAATTCAAATAATTTTGATTAAAAATATTATCGGCTGTTCTTGTGATTGGAATCTGATATACTGAAGGATATTGTTGTATTCTTTTGACTTTACTCTTTCATGTAATGAAATTCAATTAAATAATTAGAATGGATTTTAATGGGATTTGTGTGGGTTTTATAATTCCATTTAACAATCAAAGCTGCAGCAGAAGCAATGTGAATCTTGCAGCTTTTGCTTTTGCTTGCATTCTTCACTCTTTTGTGGACAAAATTCAAACTACATTTTTTTAATTTCTCTCCTGCCCTTCATTTATTTTCAGATTTATTTTTTGACAATGAAAAAGAAAAATTAGAACATTCGTGTGTATCATAATAATAATAATAACCATTTTATTCACATTTTTGCAAGTAATAATAAAACAAGAGCCACTTTTTTTTAATTTTTTTCATAAAAATATTTTTAATTAGCATTCTATAAAATAAAAATATTAGATATTAAATATTTTTTAATTTTTTTTTTTTAAACATAACAAAATTATTCTAATGTCAAACGGAGTGTCACTGATAAAGTATGCCCATCAATTTCAAATTGTCGGAAGATGTGTGTTGTAAATTTCCTAAAAATGGCCAGTGGACAAAGATAAAATTAATGAAGAGCTTGTGACAAATTACAAATGTATCTTTTGCTTTAACAACTAGCTCTTTCATTTCTGGTGACATGGCCCTTCGTATTTGTTTCCTAGTCCTTGCCTCTTAGTCCTTACACTGCCAATCGGGATCAAGATCCCATTTCCAGCTGACAATGATAAATGTGGAGAAAATAGCACAGGTGGAAAATGGAAACAAATTACGAACACTTAATTAAATATTGCCTCGAACATCTTTTCATTTTGTGCTACATTCAGTGATTGAAATGGGTTAATATAAGAATTTTTCTTTCAGTTCCAAAAGCTAAACGCAAGATTAAACTATTTTAACTGTTAAATCATTTAATTTTATAATTTATATTCGAATTCTAAAAATATTAAAAATTAATTATATTATTTAAATTTATATAATAAAAAAATTTTTAAATTAAGTAAATTTATATGTTAATGAAAGTGTTAATTTAGTATACGTTATTAATTGAGCATTTTTATTGGCGTTTGGTATAATATTGGTAATGCCGGTTATTTTTTTTTGTCTCATTCCGTAAATTGTGCATATGCGAGTTAATCGATTATTGCATACCACCTAGATTTATTCTTGGCGTGGTTTGCCTGCAAGGTTTCTGTTTATTTGATTTTCATGCTTTAAAATTATACTTAATAATATTAAAGATACAAAATTTTTGTATCATATTTTTTAAAAAATTAATATAAAAATATAGTGTAATTATTTCGTTTTTTACATTTTGTTTTTATAAATTTTTAGTTACTTCGATAAAAAATATATATATATATAAGATAACACTAACAATTTAATTTCTATAGAAAATTTGTATTTTTAATATTACTTAAATTATGATAGTGACTAATGATTATTGGTATAATCTATGTGATTATTGGTTTTGATTCCTTCCGTTTGCTTGCATTAAATTTAAAAGCATTTCTTTCCCCATAAATAATAAGATAATATTAGACAAGGCACAATATTAGTTTATTGAAAATTCATAAAGAGCAACGACGATGAAATTATAATAGAAACATGATAAACCTGAGTAGCTTCTTACTAGTTAAGGAATTTCAAGGGATTCATATTATTATTTTTTTGGACAAACTAATTAACGTTGAGATATATAAGTTTGAATAGAAAAATTAAGTCTCATATAAAAAAATTAATTTTTGTTAAAATATTAATTATTTATAAATTCATGTTATATGAGTTTGAAAAATGGCCAATAAATAATAGGTTTGTTGGAACTCTAAATTCACACACACATACATATATATATATATATAAACCCATATTTTTAATTAATTTTATTATTATTATTTTAATTATTAAAAGTTGTAATAGTTCATAATGACTTTTTCTCTTTTTAAAAGAGTTGTGTTTTTTTTTTTTCAAAAGTTGCATTAAATTATATCCTTTCAAAAATATTGTATTAATTCGTAACAAATATAATCTTTCAATATTTTGTCTATAAAAGTGGCATGTACGAAATTTCAAAAAAAATACAACATTCATAACATAGAACACCAACCAAGTTCTTGTCAATTACTACACTTTGCCTAACTTCTAAAATTGCATTTCTTTAATTTTGAAGATTTGATAGTTGTATCCTAGACGACAGACTCCATTGTCCTTCGAGCAATTAAGAAAGTGGGAGAAATACTGTTTTAGGACATTGCAAATTATTGCAAGCCTCTATCATTGTTATTCTACATTACAGGTGCCAAGTAAGATTGCTTTATTATTCTATATTTATACGTATTAAATTTTTTGGTTAATTAAACTCTGCTTGATTGTGTTTTCTTTTAACCAACAATCTAAAATAGTATTATGGATGCATAATCAAGTGCTAATGGCATTTCAAAGATGGATGAGAAACCAGAGAAATTCAAAGGCTTGGATTTTAAACGTTGGCAACAAAAAATGATTTTCTGGTTGATAACCATAAACTTGGCACACATAGTCAAGGAAGATGCTCCCAAATGTGATGAAGGCCCTATGACACAAGAAAAGATGATAACAATAGAGGCCTAGAAGTAGTCTGATTTTCTGTGCATAAATTACATTTTGAACAGGTTGAATGATACTCTGTATGATATATATTCAAAGTGTCCTACTGCGAGAAGTGTATGGAAATTGCTTGAGAAGAAATACAAAATTAAAAATGTAAGAGCCAAAAAAATTGTGATTGGTAAATTTCTCAAGTATGACATGATTGATACAAAACCAGTGATCAAACAAGTTGAATAATTGCAAGTTCTCATACATGAATTGCACTCAGAAGGCTGTTCCATAAACGAAGAAAGATGACCATGAAAGACCTGATATTAAGGCTGCGTGTAGAGAAAGATTATAGAAAAGGAGATAAGGCTGATACAAGTCTTATGTATATAGTAAGGCCAATATGATTGAAGATGGTTCCTCACAGTCAAAAATCTAGAAGAAGAAGAATAACAAAAAGGCAGAAAAGAAAAGAGTAAAACCACATGCACCAAAGAGAAAAGCCTTTAAAAGGGTAAAAGACAATTATTAGGTATATGAAAAGATAGGACATACTGCCAAGGATTATTGTCATAAGAAGGACCAAAACACTTCAAATTTTGGTTCAAATAATCAAGCTAATGTTACTGCGATGGATATTGATCTAGTTGTTGTAATCTTTGAAATCAAGATGGTAACAAATGTCAAAGAGTGGTGGGTTGACATAGGTGCAACAAGACATATTTATGGAGACAAAAATTTATTTTTAAGTTTCACACAAATTTCTAGTGATGACAAGTCCTATATGGGAAACTCTTCCTCATCTGCTGTTCAAGAAAAAGGAACCATGATATTAAAATTCATTTCTGGAAGAATTATAATCCTGAAAGATGTTTTGTATGTTCCGAATATACAAAAAAATTTAGTATCTGGTTCACTGCTTAGTAAGAACGGATTTAAACTAGTTTTTGAATCTGATAAATTTGTACTTATTAAAGCAGAGATGTACATGGGAAAGGGTTATTTGACTAAGGGAATGTTTAAACTGAATGTAATGGTTTCTAATACTATGAATAAAAATAATAATTCTATTTATATTGCTAATTCCTTTGATATATGGCATGCTAGATTAGGACATATTAATAATAGATGTTTATATAGAATGGCTCATTTAAGATTATTACCAAAATGCAATGTTGATTTAAAAAATAAACTTGAAATATGTGTTGAGTCAAAATTTGCTAGGCAAAGTTTTAAAACTATTAAAGAAAGATCAAATGAATTACTTGGATTAATTCATAATGATCTCTGTGATTTTAGATCTATACCTATAAGAGGTGAAAAGAATTATTTTATTACATTTATTGATGATTGCAGTAAGTTTTGCTATGTTTATTTGATTAGTAATAAAGATGAAGCCTTAGAAATATTTAAATTATACAAGGCAAAGATTGAAAATCAACTAAACAAGAGAATGAAAATTATAAGGTCTAATAGGGGTGGTGAATATAAGTCCACCATATTTGTAAAATTTTGTCAAAAGCATGAAATTATACATCAAACAACTATACCTTATTCTCTACAACAAAATGGAGTTGTAGAAAGGGAAAAAAGAACTTTAAAAGATATGGTTAGTTATATATAAAATAGTTTAGGTCTTTCACATAATTTATGGGGTGAAGCTTTACTTACTGTAAATTATATATGAAATAGAATTTCACATAAGAAAACAGATAAATCTCCTTATAAAGTGTGGAAAAGAAGGTTGGAAACTTATAAAACCTTAAAAGTGTAAGGTTGCCTAGCAAAGGTTCAAATTCCATTGTCTAAAAGAACTAAACTTGGACCAAAAATAGTAGATTGTATATTAATAAGTTTTGCTAAAAATAGTGCAGCACATAGATTTTTAATTATGAAGCCAAATGCACCAGATATGCATGTTAATACAATAATGAATCTACTAAAGAAAAATTTTTGAAAGAGTTTTTCCTTACAAAATAGAAAGGTTAGATTTCTCTAAAAAGAGAGTATATGATAATACTCTTGAAAAATCATTTGCTTCAGGCAATCAAGATCCAAACTTGGAACCTAGAAGCGATGAAAATTCCAAATAATTTTGGTTCAGACTATGCTAGTTTCTTAACAGAAGTAGAACA
>JAWDEX010161784.1:0-12660 GCA_035221805.1 Trichilia hirta | reverse complement strand
GGGGTTGTCCTTCTAATGTTAGCAAAAATAAACAGTACATTTGAAGTTTATTCAGCCTTTGGATATGCATCATTTTCCTGAAGGTGTTTAGATATAATGTGGGGTCGATCTTTCCAGTATAAAGAGCGATTTACGTCATTTTGAACTTTTTAGGAATAGTCAACTCGATTATATCCCTGGTGAAGGGCGAATTACCATATCCATCTGTTTCAATCTTTTCGTCCTCGCTCCTTATCAGGCTAGTTCTCACTCCTCTGATCCCGACTTTTTGTAATACCTTTCTAACACAGCCTTCGATTGTTTGGGGGTCCGTGGATCAAAAATTGTAGTCTCGAGATCTGATTTCATTGAGATGAGACCGCAAATCCATCGTGGTGCGTCTAAGTCGGGTGGAACTCCTTGGGTCTATTTTAGAACTGCACGGAGTAATGGACATCATGGGTTCGTCATAGCCGTGAGTCTTTGCTTCGTTATATGCATCTGTCCTGCCCTTTCCTTTCTACAAGCTGGTGATTCGGGCATTTTTTACAGTCGTTCCCTTAGGTGGGTGTCAAGCTATTTGTTTTCTCCCTTCCGGGAGATAGCTAATCCTTATTTCTGAGGCTTTTTATACACTTTTGCCATTTTTTATCACGCTCTTGTCACCGAACCAACGCTTGTAGCTTCGCCATGTCCTTTTTTAGCAACTGATTCTTACGTTCTAATTCCATAATCTTCTAATCATCGATCTTTCTCAGATTTCTTGGCTCTGTCGACCCTCCTTCCATTTCTCAAGACTCACCTCCTTCAGTTCTAATAGTGGCTCGGTTGGCTGGACCCTCAATCTGGTGAGCCAACACTTCATTCTCATCTGATGATTTTGAAATGCCCCCTTTTTCTCCTGTGTAAGAAGGATCCCTAACTACTTCTTTTTGCACTTTCCTGAAAAGGCGATTGCGAGTGTTTTCTGCCATATCTATGCGAACACTTTTCGAACTTTCTTTTAAGGCTTTTTGCTCTTTTCCACAAACGGCGCCAACTATTAATGCCCAAATTTTTCAGTGACGAAAGATTTAGCACGCCACACAGATTTATAGTTGCAGTCAACGTAAAAACTCTTTGGGGATTACCTGAAATCACAGAAAAACGAGCTAGGAGTGAAGCTGGCTTATCGGCATATAAACTCCGACGCTTAAGTCAGTGAAATGGTGCATGGCCAAATAAAAAAGAGAGAAATTACGAGTATTTGAGTATTTTACCTACCCAGGGGACTGGGCTCGGGAAAAGTGCGTGAAGGTAGTAGTTCTCTTAACTACTCAGGGAAAGTCCTCTCTAAAAGTTTCAAAGTTGGGAGAAGAATAATGTCGGTTCGAAGAAGAAAAATCTGAATCTTGTTACATACATAACGTTCACCTTTTATAGAGCTCCTGCACGTGTGAGCATCGAAGAATGGGAGTTTGATTGGACAGGAGTAAGTATGGTGGTTAGATCAATCGTTTCACTACTCCTTTACGTTAGGTCTGACCTAATAATGAGTGCCTGTAACTTGTCGTGTACAGCGTTACCTAACCTGACGGGACGCCTGAATAGTTATTTAAATAGCGTAGTAGTTGGTCCCATTATCAACTCTTATTTTTTAGAAAAGGCGCAAGAATCGCCTCGATAATCGAGGAAAGATCGCATTAGAAATTAAGATGGGTGTCAAGAAACTGAGACGATTATGCCAGGTCATAGTTTCAGATTAGTCGAATCTAAAATTAAGAAACTTTAGATAAGAATCAGTCTCGAATCGGCAAATACCATCAACATTTGTCTACGTCGATTGTTTTGAAGTCTTCTAATCGTGTATTATGGATAATTTCAGTTTCCCATGTCTTCAGAAGATTCTGCACCTTTTCTCCAAGAGACCCCGCTGGCCATATCTTCCATACACAACACTATGAAGGTCAACCAGAAGTGCGGAAAACCAAGATAAGAACACATGGTAATACAGAGGATTCTCTACAAAACACACCTTAATATAATCGAATTAGGAATGCGAGAAGAGAGCTTACTTTGGCTGTGCCTTGTTCAAAGAGTTTGTTGACAGCTTCATAGCTGGGACGGGTTCCATATCTCCATTGGGTATCCTTCTCTTGTTCTCCTTGGAAGACAAAACGATACTTGTCAAAACCTGAAGATTCCATCTTACAAGTAATTAATTACCAAGAAGAATGGATGGAGTAATGAATTTTTCTGCTACAAGTACGCAAATAGGTCTCAAATAGGCAAAATTTATCTGAAACATAACTCGAGATATTATTAAATTTCAGGCCCACGAACCGAGTTGACTTTCAATACAACTGTTATTTGATTATAATGACTCTTATGTGTAACAGTGACATAAGAAAAGGAATCTTTAACGAATAGAGACATTAATGTTATCGGGGGAGAATGATGCCTACCTTACCGATTCAGTTTATTAAAAGATATCTCACTATGTTTTCCTTTCGTGTTTAACATTCTTAGAACTGTAAGTTGTCTTATTTATCTCCTGCCCTTCAAATCTGTCCGAGAGTAGTTAAAGGTTTTTTGCTTGTGTAATTATATTTATACCCTTAATAATATAAACAATGTGTTTTAAACTAATTTTATCCCCATTCAAATTTAAAAAATGCAATAATTTTACGATATGTAAATAGTGTTCCTCTTTTGTCCTTGCATTAGACGCATGAATTATCAAAATACTCTTCATTGTGAAAATCTCTCAATGACGTATGTACGGAATATCTCAACTTGCAAGCTGTATAATAGGTATTAACTTTTCTATTTAGAAGCCACAATCATTCATGTTATTCACCACACATGAACTTTATAGAAAACTACCCAAATCGTCGCATAACTGTCTTCAAAGATAGTGCAATTTGCGCCAAGAATACCCTGCCCAATTCTGCTAGAAACTCAATCAAAATTTTCATAAATACCTTGTCAAAACACATAAACATGTAGGTAAACTTCTCCTCCCAGAACTTTAAAAAAAGACCCCAAAAGGAGTTGAAAAGTGTGAGCCAAACTACAATTTCTAGAGCTTCCAGAATGAAGCTGCCAAAACCTGCGTAGCTCAGTCTCCAAAACACCTCAAAAACCAACAGAAATACCCTTCCAAAATTCCAAATATCCAAAACGAGTTCCTAAATCTCTCAAACTCCACCTGAAATTGTAACCAGCACAAGACACAACCAAAGGGCCAAAAGACACTTCCCAAATATGTCCAACAATTCTGCAAAGATGAGAAATCAAAACACACGTCCAAATATTAAAAATACACTTCCAAACGCTGTCCAACTCTACTGCAAAACTGAGACACCACAACGCACATCCAAATCTATAAACACTCTTTCAAACTCAAAATACACAAACCTACAACATAACAATCCTTGCATTGCATACTAATCAAATACAATAAAAACACATACAATCACTACTCTTGCACGTAAAGACCATCAACTGCACCACAAAGTGGTTAAAATTAAGACTCTCAAAAAAAAAAAGAAAAAAAAGTGAGATATAATTTGATACTCATTATAATTATATGTTGAATTAAGCAATAAATACAAGTTCATTTCAAATTATAGATTAATTATGGACTATGAGGCGGACAGAAAGTGTCCATTAATTGTCTGTGACTAAAAAGGTAAAACAAAAATTACTTAACAAAAGAAAAAGATAAAGATTACTCATAATCATTTTCTTCATCTTTTTCCTTTGACAAGAAAAATAAAAACAAAAAGCCCAAAAATGAGCTTTTCTTAGTGCACTCAGTGTTTTGATTTTCACGTATCAAGTAAACTAAAATTATAAAAATTCTACTAAGCATTTTTTTTCTAATAAAACAGAAAATTCGAACATCGTGAAATCTAAAAATAATTTTATTACAAATATGAGAATCGATAAATCGATCCCACCATATACGAAAAAAGAAGACACAATGAAGCTAATTAGTGCGAAGGAACTCGAGTTTGTAATTAAAGGAAGTTGTTATGATCTCTCAGACCATCCACAACATGCTTAACTCTTTAGGGAGTTCTGGTGAAATCGAGCATAGAGAAGTGAGTGATGAGGCTAATAAGGAGTGGTGGCAGCCGTGTCGTGTGACACCGCTATACTGAAATTGGTTGTTGTAGCATGGGTGAAGATGGTTGGAAGTAGTAGTCATGGGTCTGAATTTTGGGAGGCGACGGGAGTTAGATTAAGAAAAATTTAGATTTGATTTTAAGGTTTTTTGCAAATCATTTTACTTATTTGTCCTTTTACTGTTAACACATTTACTTATCTCTATTTATTTGTGAATATCATTTTATTTGAATTATTTTTTATACTATTTCTTATTATTAAGTCTTTTTAATTCTTATAGTTTGAAAAAAAAAAAACATTTAAATCAAGTGGTAAATTCATCTCTCTAATTCTCTTGTTTCAATCATAGTCATTTTAATTTGCTGACCAATCTTTTTTTATTTGTTTCCCCCAAAAAATTATTTAATCCCAATTTCTAATAAAATAACAAATAGATACTTTTGTATTATTGTAAAATTAAAAATATTAAAACTACCCATTTAATTATACTGTCATAACTATTATGTCCTCAATTTTTCATTGAAATGTAGTGAACTGCAAAACCAAATGTGAGTCTTGAATTGACTGAAGGTGATTGTTCCATGTGTGGAGTTCTAGAATGCCAACGACGGAAAAACACATAGGATAAATAATGTAATTTTTATTGGTTAATGTATGATTGTGGCTCAAGTAAAGATTTGTAGTAGATGAAACTTCGAAAGTCAAATTCCTTTCTTTTATGAGATTTTCAATAAGAAATATTAATTAATTCAATTTGGAAATCCGTAGAGCACAAAGTTCTGAATAGTTCATGAAGAAAACACCTAACACATTACGGTATTCTAATCGTCAAAACATTAAATGTTTAAAAAAAAAAATAAATAAAAACTCATTTGTTTTTTCGTGAGGTATTTGAAAAACTAGAAAGTATTGCACGTGAGATCTCTAAAGAAAAATTTACCCAAACGCCATTGCAAACAAGGAAGGCACGTGATGCAGGGGGGCCACATTAGAAATTATTTAACTTTAACATAAGAAATATAATCTAAGCACATTTCTAAAATAAAAGAAAATTAATTAAATCTAATTTTTAACAAAATAGCCAAGAGATATTTTTGTGTTGTTTAACTTGAAAAGATGGAATACCCACCCCTTTTAATTATGTTGTCGAAATGTTTATGCTCTTAATTAGTTTTTTTTTTCACCGTCATCAGGTGAACCAAATACACACACAATGAAATTTGACATGAATTATTTAATTATTAGTTATTGAGACTTTTTAGCAAACAGAGATATTAATAATCAAATAATCACATTTTTATTTATTAAGACTCGATAATGGATTCATTTTGTGGTTGGTGGGTGAAAGTTTGAAAAGTCAAATTTATTTCTTTCATTTATGAATTTTCCAACCAAAAAAAGAGATGATAATGATATCCTCATTCGTTGAATGTGGAAATCAATGGGCAGTTTTGATTGGCCGGTCAAAATCTCAAACCACGTTTTTCTAATTTCTTAATCATATATGTTCTTTCAATTTTTATTCGTTTTTATAATTTCATATTGCATATAAAAACTTGTTTTGAATTATGTGATAAACAAAAAACAAAACAAAAGACAAAAAAAGAAAGAAAAGAATGAAGAAAGGAAAAAAGGAAAAGAATTTCATATGGTTCACATATTTCATCATAAAAGAGATAATGTAGGATGAAATAATAGCACTTTTGAAAGAGGCTAAAGTGGTGGCAATCATACAAATGGTATATTCGTTTATCCAAACATTGGATGAATAATCACATCCAATTTATTGATTGTACAATATTTGTTATGTGATTGAAAATTATATTAATTTCATCCTGTGTTCTTCAAGAAAGGACAGCTCAAATCCTCCTCTTTAGTACTACTGCAATCATCCAAGTTACCACCTTTCATAAGACCTCCAAGCAATTCTCCACGGTCGAGAAAGAATTCTACCTTCACGATTTTCATTTGTTCATCCAACTATAGATTCATTATCATTCCAACAAATACACAAAATACCATGTTAATAAGCCAAAAAGAAAAAAACAATTTAACACGAATATATGGTATGATATAACAGAATATTGGATTATTGGCGATGCATATTCCTATATTTACCTCAAAAATAGCAATTCCGAAGAGTTGTACTATTTCTCCAGTTGGAGCATGGCCTTTGAAAGGACCCTCCATATAGCCCCAATGTCTGAATTTATAGATAATCACTGGCGGCCCTGAATAAACATGGAGGACTTCCAGAGCAAATCCTCTGGGAAATGCTGTCGTAAAGGCAACATGAGCTGACTCCACGGTTTCATTGGCAGGATTGAATCCCCGAAACTTCTCTGGTAGTGAAGTTTGCATAAATGAATTGTATCCTCCTCCCAGCTTTCGCTTCTCTTCAAGTGTTATCGGTTTTCTACCTGGATAATAAAAGTAAAATTACTAGCTATCAATCAAGTTCAGAATTTCAAGTACTAAGGTGATGTGGCATATATATATATATCTACCATTGAGGCAGAAAGTGTACTTTTTTGGATCCACTGTTTTGTAATCTTCAAAACATGTTTTATGAAACATTTCCATTTCCCATGTCTTCACAAGGTTTTGAACCTTCTCCTCAAGTGAACCTGGAGGCCATATCTTCATCCAGCAAATTGGAAAAATTAGATAAACAAATAGAATTGACACGTAGTTTGTAATTTACGTATGCATATAGAAAGAAAATATTCATTTTTAATATACCTTCGTTCTTCCTTCGTCAAAGAGTTTGTTGACGACATCATAGTTAGGAGGAGAACCAAATCTCCACTTGGTATTTTTCTCTCCTTCTCCATGCAAATAAGAACGATATTTGTCTCCATTGACACTTAAAGTCGAAGACTCCATCTCCTTAGAAAAGAAGAAGATGATCAAACTAATCAATCAATTATTGGAATTGTGTCTTAAATTTCTATAGAAACAAGCGATATAGTTATATAACTAGGATGATATATAATTTTCTGTTAAGATATACCTGGAGACCAAGCCGCCTAGGCCGTGGTAGTCGAAAGTCTAAAGCATAATTAATTTATTAAATTGATGGATAATTGAAATTCTTGAAGAAAAATCAATTTCCTATTAATATGTTTATTTTATAAAACCTTCTGCGGAGCAGGTAGTGATCAGTAAGCATTTAAAAGTTTGACACGTTTCTCCTACCGTTGTTGCCAACTTGCCATGCTCATCGAGACTGATAAACATTGACTAACGACAATTACTTACTATTATCACAACTCAAAAAGTAAATTTTAATTTATTTTTATAGATATATAGACTTGCCTTACAAAATTCGCATTTTATAAAACTAAGAGTTTCGTATCTTACCTTTTAAGTTAAAAAAAAAAAACGTGTTTATAATCTTTTTAATAACTTCTAAAAATATTTATTAAAAATATATTTTTTGCATAAATGTAAATTATTATATAATTCACATAATTTATTTTTAGTAATTATATTAATTTTATAATTTGTTAATTAATATTATTGTAAGTTTATAAATAATAATTTGTATAAAGTATTTGTATTTTTAATATAATTAAAAAAATACTAAACACCCAAAAAAATTTAAAATTAATAATTTAATTTTGAAATGCTAATACGACAACCTAAGAAGAGGGGTGAATTGACCTCTTTTTGCAAATACAAAATTTCAATCACAATAATGCTAGAATGAAAAGAAGAAATAAGGTAAATATTCACAAATTTATAATATTTCGCCTAAATTAAGCCTATATTTACTTCCTTTAAGCCATTCTTGAAGGTTTATCTATATCAAACTTAAAAACTAAGGCTAAAGTACTTTATAAATTGGAGATTTTTTGGATTCACCTCTAAATCTTACAATCACTTTGAAAAGTGTTTATAATATTGCTTAAGCAAAAGAATCCCTCTTTTTCTCTCCTAACACAATAAACAAAAATTTTACAAGTAAAAACACACAACCCTTTAAAAGAAAATTCTTACAAGAATTTATAATGATGAAGAACTATAGTAGAGCTTGAAAATACAAATGATTAACTGAAGAATGTATTTTCTCACTTTTGATTGATAGAATAGTATAATTTTGTGCTAAAAGAAGTATAAAATTAGTTAGACAAGTTATTTATAGTTTTCTATGAAAAACTATTTGTTATAGTAAAAAACTAATCCTTATTTTTAAAAATGACAGCGATTCATTCAAACGGGTGAATGAATTTGCTCGAACAAATATTTATGGGCTCTTTGGATTAAAATTTGTAAAGATTCATTTGAACAAATAATTAAATTTGTTTGACTAAGAAAAACAATGCCTTTGGTCTTAAAACTTTTCAAAGATTCGTTCAAACGATTTGTTGAAATCAACTACAAAAATTAGGGCTCTCTATCTTAGAATTTGCCTTTAATTTGTTTGAATAAATGTGCGAATTCATTTGATCGAATATACCCATTCATATAATCAAAGGAGCAACTTTACCACGAATGCCTATGAATGTAACTTTTTAAACAAATTAAGAAATTCGTTCAACTAAATTTTTTTAAATTTTTAAAAGTTTGCATTCAGGTCTAAGGCATTTGAATTTTAAAAAGGAATTAGGTAAGTTTGAAGTATTTGAAAAACTTTCTTTCAAGTGAGAGAGCCAATATTTTACTTGAATTTTAAAAATGCTTTATTGAATTTTTATTCGATTAAAATACATGTCAATCTTATCAACTAAGTGCATAAAAAAATATTTTAACTAACGAGAAAAACTTTTTTGAGCTTAAATAAATGCAACTTTTACAAGGAAGATAATTATGACAAATTTAAAAAAAAAAAAAATCAAAATGATGAATGATTCAAGCCACTCCTTTTTTTGTTCCAAATTGATAGTTTGCTTGAATTATTCGATTGCAATCATTTTTTGAACTCATTCTTTTCGTTATCATCAAAATTAATATAAATGCTAACAATCTTTCCCTTCTTGATGATGACAAAATAATGACTGCACATTTTCCCTCTATTAATTACAATAAACTAACACAAAGCAACAATAGTATAATGCAAGTAACTAAGCTATAGCATAAATGATCATTTTGACTTTCAATGTGCTTTACTCAAACATTTTTCTTCCTTTGGTACTATCAAAAGGAATGAGCGTATCAAAATCAAGGAGAATAAAATATAATATATAAAAGACATACTCTAATAATAAGGAAACATATATCAAGGATAAAAGCATATGAAATAACAAGATAAAAGGCCATACAAAAAAGTATACAAGCACTCTAAAAGAAAAACAAATAAAACGTAACGTACCAAATCCATTGTCCCAATATAAATAAAATATAATGTATCAATATCCTAAAAAGTATAACAAAAAGTACAATATATCTAGACGAATCAAGGCTTGCTTTATATTGTGAGTCTCTCAAGAATCTCTATCAAAATAGAATCTGTTTGGGCATAGAAATCGTTATAGTAAAATTTTTAAAGGATTTTGACAGAGTATCCTTAAAATGCTGATTAAGAATCTTATATTTACTATTTATAATAATTTTTTTGTATTTAATATAATAATTAATGAGTACCTTTTATTCATTAAAAAGTATAATTTATCAAATATAATAATCTTAACTATTGCAATGTTTAACAAAATTTAATCTTAAATTATAAAAAAATTAAAATATATAAAAGGTTCATACAATTTTTTTTTTTTTGATGAATGTAAAAATGTAAAATTAAATTCATGAGACTTATCTTAGAAAAAGGTGATCTATTGAATTTTAGATAATTTCTACTTTATTTTATTTTCAAAATTTTCCATTAATGAAGGTTTCATTATTGTAAAGTTTTCCTTTTAAATGAATGGTTATGATTTTTTTAAAAAAAAATAAAATGAGTGCGTTAATAGAACTGCACATACAACTAAGAAAAAAATACAGTAAACCAGAAATAGCAAATGCAATAGTGGCCCATGGCGATGGATTCATATGCATTATGGAAGGATGGTCGTTGGTTGGCGTTTCTTTTTCATTTTATAAAATTTCATTTTATAAAATTAATGATGATAATAACATCCTCATCCATGTGGAAAGCAATGATAGAGCAGTTTTGACCCCCGTGAAATTCTCAAACAACGTTTTTTTTATAAATTTTTTATTCATACGTTCTTTAATTTTTTAAATTTTCTTTTTTTTTCTTTTAATTTCATATTGCATAAAAAAACATGTTTTAAACAAAACAAAAATAAAGATAAGAAGTATTGACTTATTTATTTAAATAATAGAATTTTATTAATGGGTTAAGGCTTTTATATTTGTTATTTATAATAATTTTTAATATTTAGTGTAATAATTAGTGAATATTTTTTTATTAATTTTAATATATTAAACATTATAATTTATTAAATATAAAATATCATTCTTAACAAAACTCTAAATAATAATAAAAATATTCTATATAAAATAAATGATCTACCATGAAATGGTACCACTCTTGAAAGAGGCTCTAAGTAAGATGTTGTCGTACATATGGGATGCGTATGCCTTTTTTTTTTCTTTTTCTTTTTTTAATAAACCTCCAATTAAGAGGAGATTAAAAATTAGATAAACTCTTTGGTATTAATCCGGTCATCGAAGCTCCCATTTTTCATAAGACCTCCAACCAATTCTCCACATTGAGAAAGAATTCTACCTGCACGATTTTCATTTGTTTATTTCGTTCTGACAGTTCTCCGTGGGACCATGGCCTTTGAAAGGATCCTCCATAGATCCCCAAATGTCTGAACTTCCAAGATAATCTATTGTGGCCCTGAATAAAAGTAGAAAAATTCCAAAAAAGCAAATCCTCTAGGAAATGCTGCCATAAAGGCAACATGAGTTTTTCATTGACAGGGTTGTATTCTATAAACTTGTCCGACTTTCTCCCATGTACATTACCACACAACAGAAAATCACATTCTAGCTTTGACTAAAGGCAAAAACCATTTGGCTCAGGCTGAAGTTTTTCAACAATTATTGTACTTGTCCGAAATTTTTATGGCAACGTCATGTGATTAAGACCACATCATTCATCATTTTTAGAAAATAATTGATTTATTAAATTAACGGAGAATCTGAATGGTCGATGAAAACAAATTAAATGTCCCATATATGTTTATTTTAAATCAAAATCTTGTGTGTTAGGCAGTAATTAGTTAGCATGTATAGTTCACGTTCATGTGTCTATTATGTAATATCTGTTTTTCGAATTACAAGGATTTTGATTATTTTATTTTAAAAAATATTTTTATTATTTTTAAAAATATATATTCTAATTTTATTATTGATTGAATAAAATCGTATTGATATTTATTGAGTATTTTAAAAAATTTTAAATGAAATTAGTTTAGTTTAAAAAAAAAATTTATGAGATATTATTTGTGCAAAATTTTTATTAATTAGAAAATTTAATTGATAAAATATTTATTTTTATAAAAAGAGAATAAAACAAAAATTCTATAAAAATAAATTTGAGGTAAATCTAAAATCATACGAGAGAGAACAAAAGTCAAGAACATAAAAATTAGAAAATTAGACAGCATAGAAAGTATGGCCCTAAAATAGCAAACAATTGGTACAGATCACCATCACTAGTCTAGCGTAGGACTTGGAACTAGACTTGGCCTAGGAGGGATAACCAGTACCAATTGTTGCGCAGGTTAGAACACCAAATTTCCTCATTTTGTGAAATAGGCGTCTAATTGCTTGTTTTTACTCTTAAAAAATCAAATTTGTCTTGTTCTTGAATCTTTTTTTGGGGGGGCTTAAGGACACTTCAGTGTTTTTGCAAGGCATTATATGCTGCCAAAAAAAGACAAGGATTAATCATTTTTGCTTCTTCTCCTCCTTAGTTCATTTTCTCCCATTTTCTTCTCTTTTTAATTTTCTCGTTTTTTTAACTGATAAACTCCTTTTTTTAAACAAATTATTAGAATACAACCTCTCTATATATTATAAGTTATACTTTTAGATTTGATGGAGAAATCAAGCAAGAACAAAATTACAACTTGGAACCAAATTAGGGCTTTCGAGAATTGATGATGTTTAGGCATCTTAGAATCCTAATCAAGTTTCTAGTAAAACTTTTAATACATTTTAAGCACAAATTTATAGTTTAATTGAATTTAGAATTTAAGGTTTAATATTCATTTAGAAAATCTTAGAATTTAAACTCAATTTTAATCAATTGAGTTAAAATACATTGATTATATATTAGAATGAGTTAAATAGAGATACAGATATATGTAGGTAATATATTACTATTCATAAATATTGTTCATCCAAGAACACATGAGTTAGAGAGTTGAGTTATATATAAACATACCCTATGAAGTGATTATGATAATATAAAAATGGCCATAAAATTTTATATGGTGAAAATCAATTAAATAGCAAAAATTTCATAAAATCTTAATAACTTAGGTTTGGTTAGAAAGCTTTAGCACATTGAACATGCTCATGGCATATAAAATGTATTAATTTTTATTTGAAATTTAGAATTAATAACATTGTTGGTATAAATATCTTTTA
>JAWDEX010161763.1:0-18311 GCA_035221805.1 Trichilia hirta | reverse complement strand
CCCCATGATGAGATTGCAGTTGCACCACCACGATCCAAAATCCATTTACGACCTCTCTCCATTGCCCCTTGCCTATCATTAGCCCCTTCCCCAAGCAACCTTAAAGTGACATAACTCAAGACTGAACCAAACATGGTGCTTGGACCCTCAATGTGTAAACCCCAACCACCATCTTCATTCTGCAATTGCAAATAGACAGATATTAGAAAGTATTTTCCCCATGCTCAAGAATCAAATTAAAGGAAAACTTTGAACCAAAAATCATCAAATTAATGAAGACACATGATAAATATTGGAACGTTAGATCAGCTGAAATGCTCCTTGCCTGGTGATTATAGAGATAACGGCACATCTCCTTTTTATGTTGTTCAGATAGAATAGCATTCAGTGCTCCAGTGATCGACAAACAAATCACCTGAAATGTAGCACAATCACAATTGTGAAAGATCCCATAATTTATTAGGTGGAAGTATAAAAGACATTATAGCGAAATCAGCGCTTACCAAACCAGGCATTAGAAACATTGGACCTCCATAATCGCCAGGCCAGTGCCCATCATGGGCCTGGAGAGTTGAATGGTAACTTAAAGCCCTTCTCAATGTACGTGCTACCATCTCCTCAGTAACATCTTCTGTGTCTTTGACTTTGATTTGGGGTAAAAAAGTTTCAACTGGATTCTCCTTGGCAAACTAGATATGAAAAAGAAAGAACAACAGTTGAAATTAAGGAACTGCAAAATATGACTTGCAACATCGTACATCATTTCCAACTACCAGAGCTAGGAAAGATCCTACCACGACACACAAGAGGTGAAATTAATATTAATATGTTCATGATTGGACAGAGACAATAATATCATCCAGTGGTGGCTACTTTAAACAAACCACAGATATACAAATTTTAATGCATATAATAAACACTAAAAAATTAGATATTGATTTATGATATTTAACATACACTCTTGACCCATCTTCATATTTTAACAAAGTTAGACAATAGTTTCATTATAATTGTATTCAATACGTCTTTCTTTTTTCTTTTTTTCTTTTTTTTTTTTACTTTATGTCTTATCCGTTAGATAGCATGGGATCAATGGATGAAAATGTGTCTCAATTTAAGTACAAAAACGTAAGTTAAAAGATCTCTACCTGCATATGTATATATTTGTCTATGCGTGTGTAGGGTTCTCTAGCACATAAGTCTAGAGGTGGTTCAAAATCTAAATACTAATAATAGTAATTGGATTTCATTAAATTGCATCTAATTACTAGAACCGTTTTCTTTATGAAGTTACTGGCAGCCAAGCTAAAACTAACATTCACCTTTTGCCGTTCTCTTCCCTTTTGTCAAGCCATTCATTTACCATCCAATCTTCTAAATCTTTTCCTCTCTCTAGTTTCCTTCACTTTGTCATCCTAGGGGTATCAAACTAGCAAATGACATGGGGATTTGACTGCTAAATATCAAAAACGAAGCTTTAACCATTGATAATCTTAAAAATGTTAATACCACCAGCAGAGGTAAGATATGTGGATTATTTATGTTTGGCAATAACCAAATCCATCAGTAGCATCTCTTTTGATTCTCTCTCTCTCTCTCTCTCTCTCTCTCTCTCTCTCTCTCTCTCTCTCTCTCACTATTGATGTAACTCAATTACCAACTAAAGTGTGATTCTCAGCATACACCACAACTTCTTTTTCTATTTCTAAACAAAATTTCGCAATCTATGTCGAAATTATTTAATAAGAAAGTCAAGAAATGCTTGAAAGCTCGACATATGGGGAACCAATCCATACTACTTAATGTAACTCATGTTGATAATGAGATTAAAGAGTAATCCGAACCAACAGCTTTATAAAATAGTTAGCAAATTGTTTACGCATATAAATTATAAATAATCAATGATTAAATTACTATTACTCTTATTATACTCGTAGTAGTAGTTTCATCCATAGAAGCAATTCCTTTCACACTAATTGCTTCCGTGACGCTATCGCTTAGGATAATCAAACTGGACACCTTATTTTAAAAGGCAAACAGAAATAAGATTAAGCAAACAAAAACAAGAAGAATAATATTGATTGATAGTAAATGCCTGAATGCGCATCATTAGATCCGCACTGTGTTTCTCCTCGAAGCGATGCTTATAGAAATTTTCACGAGCCTTTTCGATCTCCGCCAACTCCTCCGGCGATCCAAGCTTCGGATCGAACTCCCACACTTGTCTTCCGACGTGATTGTTCGTTGTTCGCAGCCATGCATTCCCGCCATCAGCAATCTTTAGCTTCCACATATTCTAACTTCAAATTGTAATGGCAATGAATGAAAGCTTTCAAGAAATTGAGAATAAACCAAAGAGAAATTTTGAATTTAAATTTACCTGATTATCGGAGTGAGGAAGAGAGTGAACTGGTTTTGAGTGGACTGGAACGAGGGGAACTCAACTGGCTTGCCTTTTTCCGCTTTAAGAATCAGATGTTTGCCGTGACTTTATAGAGTTTATGAAGGGGACAACGACAGTGTAGTCCCTGAAATGTGTTAAAATAATATTCTTAAACATAATTTAATGTCTTGCTCCTCAAAGTTTCCTAAAATTATAATAATCACCAATTATAGTTGTTTTTTAAAGGGAAATTTGTTTCAGCAAAAATTATTAGACTATGTCATTAAATATTGTTTTGATAAAATCTAGGGATTAAAATGTTGTTATCCAGTTTTTGTGGGCAGAAGGGAACTGAATATGTGAGAGCGACCTCACCGCACGTGGATTGCCCAGTCAAAATGTTGGTCGTGGCTGGCGGCTGAATATTTTGTAACTTTGTCGTTGGAATCCAGTTGCTGGCGTAAGCATTTTCAAAACAAATCTTTTCAATTCTTTTTAATTCAAAGGCCAAAGTGTTGATTTCTTTTTTGAAAGTTTGCCAGGATGCAAATGTCAATACTATTAGGATAAAATTTTTCAAGAAAGACAAATTTATTTATTATAAATTATTTTAATATAAATTATAATATTATATATAAGTAAAGCTCCTTCAATTTAAATTTTTAAATTTAAATTTTCGTCTATTAAATTTATACAATTTAAAGCAAAGGTTTAGAATCAAAAAATAACATTTAATACTTTTAACTTAATAATTTTATTTATTATTAAATTAGATAAATTTAATAAATAAAAATTTATATTATTATTTTAAATAAAACTTTAAGCTAAAGGGAATTTGACATACATAATTATCATATCTCTTATAATTATTCAATTAATTTGTGTAAAATTTTATAAATATTTATATGTGATGGTATTATAATATTTTACATCTTTTTTTTAGCTTATATAGTTTAAAAAATAAATTATATAAAATATGAAAACAATATATATTTTTGTTTCATCAAATTATATAAATAAAATTTATCTAAAAAATTTCCTATACATTATACATTCATAATTATTAAACATATCCTTCAATCTCGAAATTGTTTGTTCCTCAACTATGTATAATTAGAAAAAATAATTTTAAATTTAGAAAGAGTAAAATTTTGTTCAAAATAATGATATTTTTATTATGACTAGTATTACATATATAAATTTAATCATACAAATTAATGTACTTGAGTTATATTATTAGTATTATATATTTTATATTTTTGCGATCATAAAAAGAAAAAATTATGTTAATAAAAATATAACTATAGTATATTCGTTTAAATGCATAATTTTTTAAAGATCATATATTTATAATTTTATTATTTCATTATATCTTCAAATATACACTAATTTTTAGCGTCATTCCCTCATATTTTATATTCTTTAATAACAATAATTTTAATGATACAGCAGCTCCCATGTTTGAATAGCCATCCATATGGCAAATAATTTCTTCAACAAGTCCTTTTCAATTGTAGGTTGTCAAGCCATCCCAATTATTTAAATGTCGCCGGTGTATGCACGTTTTTGGTTTTTTTGTTTTTTGTTTAAATTATTTTGGATGTAGATTATCCGGTGTTTTTTTCATTAAATATTAAAAAAAAGAGAAGATGAAAAATAAGGTAAATATTGGTTACAGCTTTCATATTCCATAATATAATACTAATTATACACGTGGCAGTGCTACAATTATTCATGCCGTTCACTTTATAATTTTCTACTTTAATTGCCAAGTATGTTTGGTATTATTAATTTTATGTAATTTTAAAAATAAAATTATAAAATATATTTAATAATACTTATTTTTTATATTTTTAATTAATATTTAATATTTTAACTTTTATCTCGTAATAATTATAAAATTATAGCAATTATATGCTGCAAGTTTAGCAATATATTTTATGAGTTTATTTATTATTTTTTATAAAAAATTTTGGTATAAATTAATTTAACACGTTATTATTAATTAATAAAAACATAAATTAAGCAAATTACCAAAATAAATTATATAAATTAAAAAGAACAACTAGTATTATCAAATTAGGTCGTTAGTTTGTATAAAATATTTATATCTTTAGTATTATTCATTATTATAATTTTATTTGTAATTTTCAAATTATATTATTTAAAAATAAAAATAATAGCTTTTAAATAAAATTTTAAAATATTTAATATATATTACTTCTTAAATAAAATTTCATGAATATAATAAAACTAATTGGAAGCCAAAATCAATTTAAATTAAAAAAGAAAATTATAAATAGTTATCAAATATTTAGATGTACTTTTAAAGTAAATAACAAAAACCACCGCGATACAACAAGCACAAAATGAGTGGTTCTATTCTTTGTCAATTGTCATTCGCCGCTGTCTTCTTAAATAAAATCCATCAAAAATACAGACGTAATCAAATAATTTAAAAACATTACGTTATTTCTGTTGACATTCATTTTAATTCAATAAATAAACAAAATAAAACCCCACTCAAGTGTCTCTTTCCTAATTTCTTTCCTTTATATTTTGCTTCTTACTATTGGCTAGTAGGGCAGCCTCAAGACGGGTAGATTGAGAGATTAAAAAATTAAAAAATATAATAAATAAAATGCTGGAAGTGTATGATTTTTACAAAATTAATAACAAAATATGAAGGTCATCTAACGCTTGATAGGTAAGTTATAAAAATGAATAATTAAGATTTAGAGAAATACAAAAAGACAAATTTAGTTTATAATGGTTAGACAATATGCCTGCGTTTATTTTTTCGAATATCTCGACACCGAGATTTTATTATCAACTTGCTTTTACGGATCAAATAAAATCCTTTTTCTTGATCTGTATAAAGCAACCTTTATAATCTTTTCTCTATCACACACAGAAGTATCACTCAGTATCTCTTCTTTTTCAAGTAAAGAGTAACCTTACATTAAATTTTGAATGATATAAAGGTTTTTCTCTCACAAGAGCAAATGTTCAATAACGACAGACTTTACTTTCTCTTACTAGAAAGATACGTATTGAGCACAATCAAGAAGAATTTTTCAGAGAATGTTCTTGCTATTATTCTTGTATTTTTTCATGTTCTTCTCTCTTTAATTTAATGAGAATCTTGATTTTTAAATGCTCTTCGAATTGTCTCCAATGACTCTTTTGATTGTAATTAATGTTTACATTAAATGTTGTAAATATTATCATTATAGTCTGTTTTTTTAAAAAGTAT
This sequence comes from Trichilia hirta, assembly GCA_035221805.1. Lineage (NCBI taxonomy): Eukaryota > Viridiplantae > Streptophyta > Magnoliopsida > Sapindales > Meliaceae > Trichilia > Trichilia hirta. Next base: position 12,672 of record JAWDEX010161763.1, on the reverse strand, counting down.
CGATACCTTAAGGTCATGTATCGATACTTTAATATAGTCTTAAACTTGTATATTGATCTTTTGTACCATTATATCGATATTTTTTGTCGTATCGAATATTTTTTAAATCTGAAATTTTTCTTGATTTAAAGTATTGATACGTTAAATTAATATATCAATACTTTTGCTTCTCGTCAAAATGTAGGGTCGATATTATCTCTTCTTGTATCGATCTTTGATTACGATAGCCACATTTGAAATTTTTTTATTCTAGTCTATCGATATCTTTTATCCTTAAAGAATCTTCATGTCGATCTCCTCTTGTTGGTATCAATTTTCTTTATGCCTTAGATTGCTTCTGATTTTCTGAAAAATTTTCTTTGATAAAATGTATTGATTCATTGAGTTATATAACAATATCTTAATCTAACATTCACATGTCATCAATCCTCTTCTGTTCACAAATTAACTTCTTTAACTATTGACCTCTTTTTTAACTTTCACAAAAATATATTGATATTTTACCTAAAGGTATCGATACTTTGTTGTTATTTTTTTTGCAGCAAGGTGTCGATCTTCTTTTGTTTACATATCTATCCTTTGTCTTCTAACTTCTTTTGACACAAATAATGTATCGATACTTAAAACAAATATATTAATACTCATCGTCAATGTTAGAAAAAATGTCAATCTATTAGACTTAAAACTATCTTTTCTCAAGTAGATCATCAGTGCAACATTTGTTCCATATAGTTTACATTTTAAAAATATATTTCAAGCAAATTAAATCATAATTCATCTAAATTCGTTGAACATTTTTTATTTCAGCATAATTGACTTGATTTATGAACTTGATAAAGCAATTGAGCACTATTAAATTTTGTTTGTCGTCAAAAATATATTAGTCATTACCCTTTATTCTCTCTAGCCAAAAATTCAGTCATTTATAAATTTCTAACCAACTTTATTTGATTGTGGATATCTACACGCATATATACATTTATAGATAAAAACAAGTATTGCCTAATATGCAAACTCTTTTATAAAAGTATGCTAAATGTATACAATCAATTGAAAATTAGAAATTAATGTTAAGTTTGTAGCATTAAATATCTTTTTTACTTCTTTTACTATTAAATCATCTATTAATAATAAAAATTTTGTGGCTTAGTTTAAATTAAAGTAATCCCACCTGTATATATTAATCAAAACATAAAATATTCAAAATTGTAAAATAGGCTATTATTTATAGAGAGAAGTTATCCAATACAAATTACGTTCCCTTATTTAAAATTGATAGTCTCTAAATAACTATAAGTATCTAAATTTTAAATGAAAAAACATAATTAACATAGTTAATAGAGTAAGGGAGGAATGACAAATACCACGATTTGGTTAAATGACAATTACTCCTTTCTTTATATTTTGTAACAAAAACCTGAATTTTGAAAGTTGCGACAATTACTCTCTTAGGGCTCATCTCATTTTTAAAAGGATTAAAGAATAGAAAGTAATTTTATAATTTCATTAAAACACTTTATCATCTTTCATATACATTCACTTCACCACGAACATAATGGTAAATGCATGATTTATAGTTAGGGTGTAATAATAATTTCGCTTTAAAATGAAATAATAATAACATTTTAGGAGAATTTATAACAATTTTCAAATTTTATGCGAATTTTTGATATGAAAGGCAGACTAAAAGGATATTTATTATTTTGTGAAATTATAAGAGAGTATTTCTCATTTTCCCTTAGAATAAGTATAATGAAGCGATGATAGGTACGAATAATCATTGATTTATTTATATTGATTTACATTTGCTGATTTTATTTTAAAGTTTTACAAATCTAAATCTCGCATCACTTAATGCACACTCTAAACTTACTATAGATGGACGTCAAAAAAAATGACTTGATTATATTATTATAAATTATTTGACCAAATTTTGGAAACATTTGCATTTATTATATATGTTTTATAATATAGAAAAAATCTTTTGAATGCATTTGTCTTACCAGATTAGATATTTGCAAATGTGCAATGCCATCAAATTTAATAACATAAAACGTTTGTAAAGGTTAATTTCATGAAAAAGGGTTGTACCCGAAACTTTTTCTATAATGTAAAGTTAACTTTATTGACTGGCCGATGGGATTTCTGCGGTCAACTTCGGCAACCTCTCCGAATTAGAATTCTACAAGGAAGAGTCAAAACTCTAATAATTCAAGACTTCCATATAAATCATATCTTCACAAATAAACAACCTTGGCCACAGAAAAGAGTGGTGTTTACGCCTGCATATCCAAACACGTACGTTTTATACAGAATTGTATAATTCAAATTCATGCAGCATTCATAATTTTGGTCTCGGCTACTTTTGATATTATGATGCCACGATTTTTTAGTAATAACAGTTATAGATTAAAAACTGACACTGTAAAAATATGTAAATTTTGTTAAAAATTAATATTAACTATTTTTTTTAATTTTACTTTTAAAAATATAACATAAATAGTACAATATTAAATCAAATCTTCGGTTAATTCAATCCGATACCAATCAATTTTGGTTCAAACTTCTATTCTATATAATTATGTGATTATAAATAAATATTAGTTGTTAAATAAAAAAATAATAATGGATTACTATAAGAGAAGCGAGATATTCATAATATATCTATGAGTTACATAAATGACATTATTTTTTCAGATTTAGGCCAAAAATGGGAAGCATAAATTATTGCTGTTGCAGAGATATCATAGGCATGCGTCTAATATATTATGGATATGGGAATTAGGAAGCTTCCTATCAATTTTTTGTTTCATTTAAGATAAATGCACGAGAAAAATCAAGAACCAGAGATAAATGAGCAGGCCAGATTATTGAATGCAGGCAGATACTAATTTTTTCGAAATTATGGGTTATCAGTCAACCTCCAGGATTAAGGTTGGAACGTTATGTTGGATTTTTCTGGCACAGTTATTTAACTGGCATAATTAATTTTATATATTTTTAATTAAACTAAGTCATTATACATAGTCGATTTATTTTTTGTGATCAAGGCAGCCTTACTTAGTGAAAACATAAATTAGGGATTAGCATTAATTGTTGACTATGGCGGCAGTGGGTAGAAACAAGAAGACAAGGAGAAGAGAAGGGGAAGACAAGAAGATAAGGAGAAGGGGATAATATAATATAGCGTAAAAAAAAAATATTGGTTCAATTTTATTTATTTTAATTTATAAAATATTAACTTGAACATTGAACTGATTGTTAGTGTGTGTTTTTTCAAACGGGCAACCGAACTAATAATACGTATATCGATTAGTTTAATTTAATTCGATTTGACGGGGTCAATTTCCATTTTTTAACTCATCCTAGCATTAACAATCAATTTTGCATTTTGAGGCAAAAATAGTATTTCATCTATAAATATTGATTAATCATAAAAATAATAATTAATATTATTATATTATATTATATGCATAATAATTTACAAAAAAAATTAATATTTTTAATATTATTTTTCTAAAATCCCATCCATTAATATCCATTTAATTTTCCCAAAATGTGTCTATGAATGGTTTGTACAGAGTGATGGATCTATCCGTTGTCCAAATTCTGGAGTAATTTAAGCCATAGAATACGAGAAATGGTGGAGAAAATTATGCAAATAAGAACAAATAATTAATAGCCAAAATTGACTTTGAATTTGTAGCTAGTCCACAAAACAAGAAAAGGAATTATGCAGATATAAATATATATTAAATCAACATTATTATTATTCTTATTGTGGAAAAGGACAAGCCTTTGGGTCTTTGATATCATTACAAAAGTCAGTCAAGTCTTTAAGGAACTCCTTCCGGGAGAAGAGTAATAAACCAAAAACACTTAATTAATTAATTAATTAAATCAACCGATACTAATTTGCTACAAGGGTTGTTGAATCCATCCAACCAACAGTCAAATGGGGTTCAGGAAGCAGTCCATTCAAACTTTACGTCATCTGTGATTTCATTGTTTCCACATGTCGGATCATTACTTTGTAAAAATTATTAAAAGAAAATGTTAGATTAAATCCTTAATATTTAATTAAAAGAATATTTTAATTTTAATAAATTAAAAAGAATTAATTTACCTATTATTCGCTATTTTTGGATATTTTTAAATGTAATTAATTTGATTTCATTTGTGTTATCAAGTTCTAAATTTTCCAATTTATCTGTTAGTAGAATTAGTTTTCACATAAGAATATCAAAAAAATCTAAAGTAGAAAAAGTTTTAACGTATAAAAGTGAAAATTAATAATTTTTATTTGATAAGATTAAAATATTATTTTAATTAAATTTTAGGAATCTAAATTTTTTTTAACCCTAATTTCTATTCAATAAAAACGATATCATAATATCTGTATTTATACATTTAATTTTCTAGCAATTATTAAATTTAATTTTCATGTTTATTTAATAATACTACAAGAACTAACTCTCCATATAATTTTTCAAAATGCTCCATTGTAAAAGAAAATCTATGCATCTACATATATATTATGATCATTAGCCTATCATCTATCTTTTACAGAACTATTATTTTAAGAAATTATTTAATATGTCTCATTTAGCAAAATGCTCTTAAACCATTTCAATATTTCTAGATGATATTGAAAAGAATGCTAGACTATTCACTAATTTTATCAAATCATATTACTCATAGTAAAAAATTCCAAATTGTAAGTAGTAAGTGATTTAATTACAGTGAATGACACCGACGCTTCAATTGACTAATAATTAATAAACATGTAAATATTATAGTATAATCCATGTCATAAGATTGAGGGCCCTAATTTAAGCTGACTATGTGATATAAATGATCAGTAATTTTTAAACCGCCTTTGTCAAATTAGTGTAGGACTAGAACGTAGATGATGTATCATATAAATGTAACAAATTTTTTATTGTATATAACAAAATTTTTATTACACTTCTTAACTTTTGTGTTATATTTTGTTGCATACAATAATTTTGGATTACAGTTTTACTTTGTTATATGTAATAAAACTTGTAACGTAAAAGTTGAGAAGTATAGTAAAAAATTTGTTGTATACAATAAAAAATTTATTAATACACCATATATTATAGATACTGTAGCATAATCATTGAAATTAATCGTTTATAATTTGGGTTGTTTGTGTATTTAGTTTCAAAGACCTATGGTCCAGATTATTGAGAAAGGCAAAGGGCTATTATGAAACACGTGGAGAATCATAAGATATATGGTAGACATAATCCCTAACATTACGTAGTAATCATTCTCAATTCAATGTTAACTACGTATTAAACCCAAATTTACATGCAAATCTAGAATTGATAAATAATTCCCTCCTCCCCTCAAAACTAAATATGAATGGGCAACCAAAAGGAGATAAATGGCACTATTCCATTAACTAATGATCAAAATAGTGACAAGTGGCACCATTCTATTTACTTGTGTTAATCCTGAGGTTGCTCGTAACACTGTGAGTAATCATTAATCTACTCCTATAGTAAGTACATGGGAAATCAAAAAAAGACAAACGGTACCATCTTAATCACCTACAAGACTTATAAAAGGCTATGATAACCAGATAAGGAGTATTCGAACTCTTTGTCTTTAAGCTATACTCTGCAAATTTATCGGTATTTTTTCTCTCTCTAAAAATGCCCTAATATCTAACTTGAGTGTTCAAAGGTTATCGCCAAAACTCTGGCACCCTTCGTTCTTACAAATTTTATCTCAATAAACAATCTATTTTAATGAACCTGTACAGTATCCAAGGCAGCTAAAACTTTTAGATTTAACAGTTAATGCCGTTTGTGAAAAATCTTGCAAAAGGCTACCCTACAAAACCATATTTATGATTGTATAAAACTCATCGAATACCTCATCCACACTCTTTTAAACGCAAACCCCTTTTTTATGCATTAACTCGAAAATATGACTGACAAGACTAGACACCGTTCCTCTTAGAGATCACTTGTTGAAAAGAAAGAGAACGCAACCAATACTGTGAATCAACTCTAGGAAGCCAAGTTTTCCAACACAAATAATACGCATGCACATATCACTGCACCACCTTCTAGCCATGCTATGGAAAGAATAGGTGAAATAGAATTCCTCTAGTTAATCGAAGAATTAGAGGAAAACGAAATCAAACATTTTAAGGAGGATCCCCTAAAACATATTCTAGCCAAAAGAAATGAGATGTTAGAAAATGAAGTGGTAGAGTTGAAAAAGTTAATCAGTGAGAATTTGGGAGGAGTTAAAGCCTAGAAGATGGTAACTATGTCGAAAATCATAGAAAGCCAAATTTTGAATATTAAGAGAAGAGAGAAGGTTCTAGGTCCTTCATCTACCAATCCTCCAATCAGAAGAAAAAGTTAAACAGTTGCTCAAAAGAAAAAGCATAAATTTGGCAAGCAGTTAAAAAAAACAAGAAAAGGGACAATAATGCACTCTTTAGAATTTTTAAGGCTCCTAACCCTAATCCTCTTATACTCAGTGCAATCCTATCGACTAAAAGTTATGTATGGGACCTATACAAACCTCTGTAAAATTAAAATCGCACTTAAATGAAAGGTAATCTTAAGATAAAGCTACACGACAGAAGGTACAAGTTAAAAAGGCTCCTGGTAGAGGCATTGATAAAACTGAGATTGAAGCCTACGTAAGAAGGTTGATCAAGGAAATAAGGGTTGAGAGGAGAATAGAATGTGCACAAAATCTCGAGTAAAGCACTCGCTTTAGATGTACTTAAAGTATTTATTTACATAAGAAATTTTGGCATTAACACTTCAAAAAAGTTAAAATTTTGTAGATTACCTCATATACCGATAACACTAAATTGCATCACAACTTAATTTATTTAGAGAGATGATAATGACCTAGGACTTGATAGAACAACAAATGTGTTGATCATTTCTACTAACTTTAGAAGGTTAAGCTAAAAGATGGTTTAAGAATCTAACCCCCCGAAGCATATACAACTTTGAGTAGCTATAAGGAATATTTTTGGAATAATTTTGAGGTGCCACCTTATCGACCCACAATATGAGCATCTTGCTAATGATGACATAAAGCCAAAATAAAAGTTTGAGGAGTTTCGTTAGGAGATTTTATAGAGAGATGATTCAATTAGGGGCTTTTTAATAACCTAACTTTGGAAGGCCTTTACAGAGGATTACAAATGGAGAAGGGGTGGTATATGATGACCAAGCCTCCATCACCATCTATAAGATTGATTGTAGAGATCTTCTTGATGAGATTGAAATTAAAGACTTAATATTCCTAAGCATAATGGAAGAAAGAATGCTTAAACCCTTAATGAAAGAAGTATAACCCTGATGAACTCAAGGAAAGGCACGATGATTAGAAGAAAAACAATCTCAATCAAAAAAGAGGTCATGATTTCTTACAACTTTAACTTGACCGCAAAGAGAATAGTTCGCCTAAGAGACAAGATAAAATGCCAAAGAGGGTAGATCAAGTATAAGAATAGAAGTTTACCCCTTTAAAGGCCCTGATATCTGTAATACTTGAAGATATTCAAAATAGGGGCTATACTTGGCAGAGCCTTATCTTATCAAATTAAGATTATCTAAGCATCCAAATTCAAGTATTGTGAATTTTGTTGGAGATATGTCCTAGAACTAATTATGTCATATAGTTCTGGGATTTCTCCTAATAGTATATATACGTATTTTGTATTTAATTGTAAAGCTATTTATAATTATTTACAAATGACATTTATATCATTTTACATATATTTAGTTGTTAATTTTAATACTTGTATAATTAATAAAAAATAAGATTCCGTAATGTATTATGTGTCAAGACTCTATCTACAATAAGTTATTAATATGAGTATAGAGTTTATGATTTAAATACATTTACATAAATTTTCAGTTGAGGTGATATCATTAAAGATCATAAAATTGCATGACTGGCATGTTTTGTTACTACCATTGATTAGTATTCGATACTAATAGTTTAGTGTCGAGTTTCATATCACAAATGCATAAATATGAGTATTACATTTATGAACATATTACTGAATGTGACCAAATGCGATAAATTACATGGGTGATTATTTATAATTAATGATGCATCGTATAGATAAACTAATATACCACTAGTCTTTTGACTTGAAATATCATGGCTGCTCTCTATACTAAGATACATTATTTACTTGTGTATATTGCATCGGACTAGCCATGCTTGATAAAAAAAAGCTCTATGATAATGTGTTCTTATTGTATGAGGATAGATAATGATCAAGACAGAATCTGTTAGCATAGATATTTGAGCTTGAGATCTTAGGTAGGATTATCATACACGAGAATTAAATCTTTGGTCAAAGTACATATATTCAAAAATAAGTTTTTGAATAAGCGAATCTCATATATGATATGAGTTTCTGATCTTATGATTAAGTTATGAGTTTGACAAGTTAATGATCTGCGCTCAATCGAGAATAGACAATAGAGGAATTTTACTATATAGATGTATAATTATATGAGTTCATATAAAATTATTATTCTTTATGTCAGGGGATTATAACATCTTGCTGAGATCACTCATGAGCATTGAGAACTTCGGTTATAATGAGTTGTATCGAAATGATGTGAAATATTTGTATATACTCATACTTAGCTCATGGTGAATCCAAGAGATCACACACTATAGCCAATTATTGTTAATTATAGTTATAATATTTTTTTAATGACGAAAATAAATACGATCCGATATATTGATTGGATAGTACTTTAATTTTTTAATATAAAGAATATATTTTTTGACAATGACGCTCTAGCACCCGTATATTTAAAAAATATTCTAATTAACTAATATATTATAAATATGATTTATTGATATTTAGAAACTTGAAAAATATATATTAGAATATAATAAAATTAATAAATAAATTTATTTTTTATTAATAATTAAATAAATAATATTTAATTAAATCTTAGCATAATAAGTGACATAATATGATTTTGTCATGTGTCATATTTTTTTTTTAATCTTATCCATCTAATTTTAATTGAATGAAAGGCTAAGATTATTGTTTAATTTAATTAAATAATTAAAAAAATAAATATCGAATATATATATTTATTTTAATTAAGTTTAAAAAGTCAAACTTATATATATATATATATATATATATATTATTTTTATTAATTTGATTAATAAATTATATGATATTATTCATTAATATAGTTTAACAGACATCAAATTTAGTTTTGGATTCTATGGCTATATGTATGACATGTGGCATGATTTATTTCATATGTTTTCTTTATTTATTAAAGCAAAATAAATCAATCATTTGTAAGATTGGTGAAACACACGTGGGAGAAGAGAATTGAATGGCAATTGAATTGATTTTACTCTTTTTCTTCTTCGTCCTTGGTAAATTATAGGTGATATAGAAAAAGGAAGCCATATACATATTTTTGAGCTTTTCATAAAAGAAAACAAAATAAAACGAAGAGAGAAAAGGAGACGAGATTGAAAAATATTTTCATGATTCTCTTGTCTTTTAAGAAGTGTTTTAATTATTTTTTAAATGTAGAAAACAAGAAAAAATAGTTTGGTAAAGCCATATATGTTCTAGGTCTCTAAATTATGCATTTGGAACCATTTTTAACAAATTAGTATATGGACACCTTTCAAGGTAAGAGAGAGACTTCTTGTTAGATTCTATATAAAGCAAAGAAGTTATGTGATGTATTTATGTTGATAAATTAGTATAATACCTATATTTGCTTAGATAAAAAATATTAAAAAAGTTTGCATATGTTAACTAATGAGTGATCCTTGCATAAATGTCATGCTAAATGCATCAACAAATTGGTATCAAAGCTAGGATTTTGATAAAAATACAAGTTTTTTATATTTATTAATGTTGAATGTTGAATATATGTTAATTGGAGACCTGTTTATGGTTTAGTTAGTTGGATTTTGTTGATTATATAAGTGTAATGCCATGTTGTTATAATGATGGCTATATGGTGTTTAAATTATTGAATTAGGGTTATATAAATCATAAGTGAAATGCATGTCTAATGTGTATTAATATGAATTAATATGTGTTGGCATGTATAATGTGTAATGGATGTGTTTTGATACATTTAGGGCATTAAATTGAATGAAAAATGCATTAGGTGCATTATGTCAATAAGGTGCAACTTCTAATAACTAAGTATGTATAATATTGCTTAATTGTTTAAGCATGATTATGAACATGTATTAATGTGTTAAACATGTTAAAGATTGTATATGGATGTGTTGGACTTGTTATTATATTGAGTTGATTTGAGAAAAGTTGAGAAAAATGCAAGAATTGTTGTGAAAATGGCCAAACTAGAGAGTAGGGGGCACCCTACCCAGTGTGCATAGCCCACGTCCACAACACGAGCTAGACCGCCTGTAGCTAATCGGCGCATAGTGCACGGCATGCCTAGTGCGTTCACAACATGCTGCGCATACCCTGCTCGCCTGTGTACGCCCCTTGCCCCCTTTATTTCTAGTTTTATCATTAACCTTTTTTGGCCTCTCAAATGCATCTTGACTCGATTTTTTAAGGATTATAATCCTTAATCATCAAATTTTATGCATTTTTCATGTTCAATGATATACCAACCAAATTTCATCATGAGGGGTATTTTCATAATTTGCCCCTTAAGGAGCAAAATGCAAGATTTTGAAAAGTTTAAAATTCTTCTTAATATTATTAATATTGTTATTAATAATTTACCAAGCTATAAATCTCATTTATACTAATTAAATTAGTATTTTCTATTACCAAAAATTAAATTTATTGAAATTATATTTTCGAACTCAGAATTATTCTGATTGAACAGAAAGTATTACTCAGGATTAAAATTATTTAGAATAATAATTTTAGTCATACTAGAATTAATAGAATTTTAGTGGGAGTAAATAATGAATATATATCAACATAAGAGATAATAAATTAATTGTTAATTTATTTATCTTCTAATAGATTAATTGTTGTCTATTAAAATAATTTGATTAACAAATAATTGATAAGAATTTAAACTAGATATCTTTTAATTGTTAAAATAATATAGGATTTGAATCTTATCACTGAAATAAAATAAGACTGAAATATAAATCTCCCTTAATAAAATATTATGCTTAAATCTTCTAATGCAGTTAATAAGTTATAGGCATTTTAATGGAGCAATATAATAACTATCAAATGAGGGCCCTTACAGGCTGTTATAATCTATTTGACCTGTTTTTTTATAGGGTGTGTTAGATTTTCAATAATTGTCAGGTGAGGGGTCTAATTATATTTTTATTTATGAAAATGCATTGGATCTAACCTAATTAGGTTGAGGCACTAATAATTGTCAGGTGAGATATCAAGATCTAGAGGTTGATTGATTATATCTTGTAATGAGTTACAAAAAAAAATGTGTTTCTATTTTATTGAGCTTACATTACTAATAACTGTCAGGTGAGGTTTGATAAGTTTGATAAGAACTTTATCACCCATTAAAATATGTAATACAATTTTAATTGTATTAATTAAGGAAGTACTGTTTTAAATAAAGTAGTGGGAGCTCTATTTGGTTTAAAGTCTAAAACTAAATAGATTGATATATACACTCATACACATATTGATGTTTCTAATATCCTACAGGTCTATATTCTTTGAAATTTGATCAAGTGATATCCATATGATGGATTCCTATTTGTTACAAAATCCTGGATATTCTCATATTTACTAGATCTAATTTTAAGGTATTATAAAGGAATCTCAAAATAGTTCGAGATTATAAAAAAATGGCTATATGATTGGCTGAATTATGCCCAAAATCTTGTTTAATAATTGTCATAGCTCAATTTTGTCTTCTGTAATTTTCATCCATGCTTTATAGACAAAGCTCAAGGTGCCAAATTTTTGATAATGATATGAGGCTCAATTTTCAAATTATTCTATTAAAATTGTTTGATAAGTTTATATCTTAGCTTCAGATGTCGAATTTTGATAGTGATATGACTATGTATTATTGTATGATTTAAAACTAATTATTAGGATAATTCTAATAAACTTGTCAATAATGTAAGTGTAACTATTTTTTTAACTTTTGTATTAAATAGCCGAGCTAATCTACTATTATTTTATCTTTTTTCTCTATTATAAAAATATGTAATCATTTTTGAAAAAATTTTAACTATTAAAATTTATATTAATAATTATTTGTTTATTTTGCAGGATAGTTTTGTTACTCCTGGATAAGTTGCTAATAACGATAATCAGTGAGATTTTAATTCGATATAGCTAAATATGAATGAAGTTCTACTAAAATTACATGATTAATTTCATACTCTTCCTGTAAGTAGTCTGGTGAAAATATATAAAATTAGAGTAACCACATTAAGGATATTTATGGACAACGGCATCCCTTAAGATATAAGATGGTTGATTAAACCAAAAATTTCACTAAGTGGACAATCTCTTAATCTCTTTATTGCTCATATACCTAATTTAGGTAAGAGTTCTTACTCTAAAAAATGACGAGCAAATAGATTGTAAGTTTGTCACAGGTGTGCAAGATGGAATTGTAATAAGCGATGTCGCTCTTTGGGATACCTTTCTAATAATCGTGA
>JAWDEX010161754.1:0-18319 GCA_035221805.1 Trichilia hirta | reverse complement strand
GCCTCCTCTTTACTTTTCTTTTCAAAGAAAAGAAAAGTAAAGAAAAGAAAAATAAGCCAATTTTGGCCTCGATGGTATCCAAGAAAAATTTACAAAATCATTATATATTATATCATGCAATAAAGGTGAGTAAAATAAAAATGTACCATAGCACATGCTATAAAATGAAAATGACCGAATTTAAAATTCATCATGTTTTATGCCACGAAAGTAACTTAAATTAAAAAAAAAAAATCATCATGACTTATGCCACAAGAAAGGATGACTAAAATTAAAATTTGCCGTGTCTTATGCCACACGACGAGGTCGACTGAAATTAAAATTCGTCGTGTCTTATGCCACACGACGAGGTTGACTGAAATTTAAATTAAAATTCATGCTAGTATCTTACATCTTTAGCATTAGAAAGACTTAAAAGAGGATTAGAGATTGGAGAGGGTGGTATATGACCACTAAATAATCCATCACCAATTACGAGGCCACTCACAAAGAGCTTATCAATGAATTTAAGATTAAAAACCAAGTTCTCGTACTGATGAAAGAAGATATAGTAACTAAGTTGATGTATAAGGACAGTAATGACTAATATATTTTTGATGATGAACAAAGTTTAATGATAAAAAGTGCTTACTTGCTTTATTAAATTGATAAATCAAGTCAAAATAAAAATGCTAAATAAACTGAGTTGAATTATGATTTAAGTTGCTTGAAATTTGTCTTTAAGTATAAATTATATCGAACAAATATTATGCTAACAATCTTCTTAAAATGAGCTAGTTTTAGGATTAATAGATTGATATCTCTTCTAAAAATTAGTGACAAGTATCAATACAGTAATTTGAAGTATTGATACATTAAGTTGAAGGAAGAAGTTAGAAGACAAAGAATCGACATATGGATAGAAAAGAATGACACCTTGCTTCGAAAAGTGAAGAATATTGATACCTATATAAGAAGTATCGATACATAAACAAAAGAAGATCATTGCCATACGAAGGTATTGATACATAAATTGGCATGTTGATATATTTTGTCGAGGGAATTTTTTCAAAATATTAGAAGTAGTCTAAGATGTAAAGAAGATTGATAGTAATAAGAAGAGATTGACACAAAAATGCTTCAAGGATTAAAGTATCAATACATAAAATTGGAAGTATTGATACATTGAAATGAGAAGAACTTTAAAAGAATGTGATGTAATCATAGATTGATGCAAGAGTAGAAGTGTTTCAACTCATGGATCTAAAAGAAAGTGAAAATATCGATACATTAGTCTAACATATCGATACTTCGGATAGTAAAAAATTTTATAATTAAGAAAATGCCCGATACGACAAAAATATCGGTACATTAATAAAAAGATTGACATTCAAGCTCAACTTGGATTAAAGTATTGATACATCACTTTGAAATATCGATACTTTTTAAAAAAAATAGATTGCAATGGTAATATTTGTAGCATTTAATGTGGATATTAAATGCAATCAGTAGAGCCGTTAAAGAAAAATTAAAAAGAACTTAAATATGGCAAATCTCATTGAATAAAAGAATAGAAGAGAGAAAATAAAAAGTGAATAGAAGGGAACAATTACAAAAACATTCTTTGTAAAATTAATTGTGTGCCAGTTCACTGCACTTAGCTTCGTAGTGAGAGAAAAAAATAATGTTACTTATTGAATATTTACTCCTATGAGAGAAAACTCTTTGTTTTATTAAAACTTTTGTAAGGTTGCTTTTTACTAGAAAAAGAAAAGATATTAAGTGATACTCTTATAGGAGTAAGAAAAGAAATTATAAAAGTTACCCTTTACTGATTAAGAAGGAGTTATAACTTTTATTTTGCTTGACCTATAAAAACAAGTTGATAAAAAAATCCTAGTGCAGAGATATTCGAGAGAGTGGACGTAGGCATATTGTTGAACAACTATAAACTAAGTTTGCCTTTTGTTACTTTACTACATTTCAAATTATCATTTTTATAACTTATTCATCAAGCATTTATTTATTACATTCTTAAATTTTTTATCCCAATTTACTGTAAGAACTAGCATGCCATATTTCCTAAATCATGAAAATAAATTTCCATGGCATATGATCTAGGAAATGAGTTTGCAATAAAAGTGAAAAACTTACCCTACATAGTTGTTAACCTTTGCTGCCTTTTGCTCTTTTTTGAAGCTTGAGAGCACTAAATTAGGTCATTTTTTATCTTGTGATGCCATTGGCTAGTTATTTTCCCTATTGACTTTGTTAAAATCCAATCAACAAACAAAAACCCTAGGATTTCAATCTTTGAAAATACTTTTCAAAGCCTGAAATTATCCTTACACCTTGCTAGATCTCTTCCCAAGGATTCTAAAGCACTTTTGTTTTAACCAAAATGATGAAATTTTTATCATGAAATTGGAAGAAGAAACTCACGACAATGGTGGAAGAAAAACAAAAATTTTGCTTCTTTTTTCACTTATTATTATTATTTAAAATAATAAAAAAATCCTTTATATATTTATTTAATTTAATTAACATTTAATTAAATTAAATACTTGTCTATTATTATGCCAAATAAAGGGATAAAATAATGCCACATCTAATGTATATCCACCATCCATTTGTATTTAGGTATAAGGCTAAGATTAAACCACTTGTCAACATTTCACTTGCTAGGATGAAATGTTAACATACATCACTCATTCCATTACCAAGCTTAGGTTAACCAATTATATTGCCTTAGCTTAATATATTAGAGTAATGTATAAAATAATAAGGGAAAAATCAAGCAAATTGTGGGTAAGACTCAATAGGTTCATCGTAAAGCCGGCAGTAGACGATACAACTGAATTAAATTTTTTTAATTCTTTTTACATTCTGAATTAAACTCTTTAATTTTTTAATTTAATTAATTTTCTATAAGATTAATTAAATATTTTTATAGACTAATATTAATACTTAGCTATGCAATACGGCCCCCAAATTATAATAAAGTCGACAACTTCAAAATTGAACCTTTCTATTAAGTTACTGTGTAATTCAATCCTTTCGTCATATAATACTATAACCAAATCAAGGGTATGCTATAATCATCAAACCCTTTTAAATTCAGTACTATATATAATAAATAACAAATAATGACTCTATTATGATTACCATTGAGAATATGCTTTTCAATCGCACACAATATATAACCCTGGCTGAGAATTTTACGAGTCAAATCTAAATTATTCATATAAAGTATTCTACCTCAACCACTAAGACTGATGGATCCTTTCTTGAATATTTACATACCTCTATAAATGTCTTACTAAACCCAATAACTACCTATCACAAGCATAAGACAAACTTGCCTTGAGTAGTATCAAGGTATGGCAATTCATTCACAGGGTAACCATAACATTGTAAAGTCTAAGAATTATTTACAGGATTGATATAACGAATGTCCAATTAACAATTAAGTGTAATTAGCATTTAGACGATTTGTACGAGTTTATTCAATAAAATCATACTCAACCAATGAGTACTTATACACTTCCTTTAGTATCTCCATACAAGTAATTTATGAGATCGATTATCCTTTATCACATAGAGAAATGATAGTGTATATTAGTCTTTTTGGTACTATAAAGGCCCCACTTTATAGTCCCACACTAGGAATATTTAAAAACAATATTATTAACATATAGTCTCATAAATATAAACTCATCATAATAATATATGTTGCATACATTCCATTGGCTTTATCGTTATATGTAAATTAAATATATACATACAAATGATTAAAAACAATATATATAACAAAAAAATACTCATTTTATTAAATCATAAGATTTACAAAAGTTTTTATAAAATTTATAATCACTGATCACATCGTGATTAACTTTTAGTGCATACAACTGTTTCATCATATACATATGAATAATAAATAATTTCTTTTATTAATAAATATGCATAGTATATATTACAATAGTAATTTAATACAAAATACTCAAAATCAACAACATAAATGATTTTATAATATATAACACCAATAATTCTAGCTAAAGATTTTTCTCTCTCTCTCTCTCTCTCTCTCTGAAATAAAGAGCGTTTATTTAAAAGAAAAAAAAAAAGGGGAAGATTTCACTAGGTAGGAAAGAAATTTTTCTCTTTGAACACGAAATGCAAATGGCGATAGTTTTGACTTTAGAAAGAGAGGAAGTTAACTTCTTAAATATTATTTTCATATAATAATAAAAGAACAGGATCAATACTCCTTTAATTTTATATTTTTTTAATATTTTTTATTAATCATTTAAATTTAAAAGCTTTTAATGATTGAGACTAAATCTTATATGTGTATTAATTATAATATATTAATTATGCATTAATTTTCTGTGTGAGACTAATTCTCAATAGTTAAAAATGCCCAAATATAATGACTAATAAAAGGAGTAAAAAAAATATTATAATTTTAAGAAAATATTAATTATACCAATTAATAAATATAACACTAAAGTTATTTTGTGACTCTATTTTAAGCCACAGCTAATAAAAGTGATTATTTACAAATAAAAACTGATTAATATTTTGTAAAATGGTCATAAACTAGAATTTAGTTAATTTTAAAAAGCAAAATAGTAAAACAATAACTTAGCAATTCTTAGAATAATAGGCCTCTTCTTGATATGAAAACAGTAAAGGTTTTACTATTAGTTAATTCATTTGAATATTTGGACATGAGAGGTTAATTGGACATTATCAATTGTCTAGTGGGTGAAATCCTTAACCCATAACAACAATTTGAAGTAATATTATCAAACTTTAAAAAGATTTGAAGAACTACTTTAAAAATAAAATTATTTTTTGTATTAAAATCTTTAATTGAAGAAATAACCAATGAAGAGTTGTGATGACTTATTTTAGTTAAGTTAAAAGGTTTGTAACAATCATGCTTTAGCAACTTCTCTATGAATTATTATTAGGTAGACTCAATATGTAGAATCTATGAAATAGAAGCAAAGGTTTATATCTTTATTTATCTAAGAAATTGTAGATTTTTTAATCCCATATTTGCTTGAGAATAAAATATTATTTTGTTTTATAACTATGATCCCATTAAAAGAATAAATTAATTTTTTAAATACTTTTTAGATGAACAAAATTGATAACACCTTTGATTATGTTACATACACCTCTCATTAATTAAAATTAAAGACTTTTACAAATTAAATAGAGCAATATTTTTTTTTTTTACAAAATATATAATGGAGAGTATGTTTAAAATTCAGTTAATGGAATTTTAAAATTATAACAATTATACAATAAAATAGTAAGATATCATTTATTAATATACAAAGTGGGTGAAAGTGTTAACTAAATAGTTTTTAATTCTCTAATAACATCAAATACTTTCTAATTCTTTTGTCTTTTAAGAATTTTTTTATAAATATTAATTTAGGATATAAATAAAAGAGAATAAAGGATGGGAGCAACAAAATCTAAGAAAAAAATGAGTACATTTAATTTCATACAACGAGGTCTATGTATGATGGAGTACACCATTCATTTGAGCAATCATATTTAGTTTAATATATACTCTATTTAATAAATAAATAAATAATACAAAGTAGACACTTGTGCTAAGGTTGTACAGTAGTTTAGAACGA
The DNA here is from genome assembly GCA_035221805.1 of Trichilia hirta. Classification (NCBI taxonomy): domain Eukaryota; kingdom Viridiplantae; phylum Streptophyta; class Magnoliopsida; order Sapindales; family Meliaceae; genus Trichilia; species Trichilia hirta. The sequence goes on along the minus strand of JAWDEX010161754.1, from coordinate 12,680 downwards.
GCAAAGAAAGTGGTCAAAGCCACCAATTACACATAAATACACGGTATTATAATACTTTTTCTTAGATTTTACCATTTCAAATCAATTAAATATGTGTTCCTTGTCAAACATTTTGTCAATTAGACCTAGTGAGATAAAAATTTGATAAAAAAAATAATAAAATGCACATTTAGTTCTTTCTAATGAAATCTTTCCTTTTGAAAAGATATTAATATATCAACTTGTTGAGATGGCACATGCCAATACTATGCACTAAATTTTAAAAGGTTGATAGAGGTAAAACCTTAGTTAATAGATCAGCAAAGTTATTAGAGGAATGAATCTATTTGATATCAATTTGGCAACTTTGTTAGAGCTTCTAAGGGTATAAGAACTAGAGTGAAATATGTTTAGTTTTCTATGTGAAATATATTTAGTTTCGTAGTCTTTGATGTATCCTCTTTTAATTTCATTAATACATATGATATTATTTTATAAATTATTATTAGATTTGTTATAAGTCTAAATCTAATTAATGCTATGGCATATAAAATAGTATGTTCTAATATAGAAATTAGTAGTTGAGTTCATATTAATAAAATTCAAGCAATTACCTAGATTTACTTAAAAAATGATTTAGCTAATTTATTTTAGGCAAGAATATGTAGGATAGGATGCTCTACATGAATATCTATTGATATGCAATAATTATCAAACATCTTGACATAAATTTTCGAGTATCATTTAGACATACAGTCTTGATTGAGTTATTAGGGAACTGTGCCCTTAATTTGATAATCTATATAAGCACTCCAACAAATACAACATTACATGTATATAATTAGTACATATGTGATCGAGAATCAGATGCATCAATTAATCTTTAAAATAATGAATAGTCTATTAAATGAGTGTGTTGACTAACAAATGTCTCTTTAAATTTTTGGTAAGAAGAATAAAGGCTCAAAACTAATTTTAGAATGGGATGATCTGATTACTAACTTTTTTGTAAGCAGATAGTGTAAAATTCTCATTAAATAAAAGAATCTTTAGGTTCTTTAATAAATTACCATGAGAATTCTCAATAATTCTATATATTATTGTAAATTTTAGATGATCTAGATGATTCATGCCATAACATGAATATTTTAAATTATTGAACTTCTAATTTACTACTGCATAGCTTTTGAATATAATTATAATTTATAATACAGTTTAGATCGAAGCTAGATACTTTTTTAATATACATTTTTTTCTTGAGCTATTAGAAATAATGCAAATATATTCTCTATTATTTTTATTTAAAGTTTCAAAATGATATTTATTTTAATGGATATCTTTAAAGATAAGAATTTTTTTTTTCGAATTTACATAAGTATAAGGCATTTTAGATACATAATTTACTTTCACTCACTAATAAGACTATAGTTTTCTTAAGCCTTCAATCAAATTTACAAAACCTAATATAGTATTTACCTTAGTTTTAATTTTTGTTAGTTTTTGTAATACTCAGTATTTAAGTTTAAGGATATTTTTATCATTTTACTAAGTTAAGAGTATTTTTATTATTTTTAAAATTTTATATTTATGCAATATTATTTGTTAAATAATATTGTATTAGCATATATAGGGTGTTTTGAGAGATTTTGAAAAAAATTGGTTAAGTTTAAAAAAAATTTTATGATATAATATTTCCGTACCTGAACTTTTAAGTTAAATTTTTTTTATTAAGAGATTTAATTTGATGAGCCATTTATTTTTATTGAAAGAGAATAGAAATATGATCATATAGAAATAAGAATAAGTGAAAATAGAGTCTAAATAAAAGAGAAAATAACATTAAAAGCAGGCTGTGAATTTGAATGATATTTTTTAAGAGTTAAAGTAAAATTATCCAAGGGACCTAAGTGTAATTTTTTATGTATTGACCCCTAACTCAAAGGTATCGATACATGCTTAAAAGTTTTAAAATATAACTTAAAAGTTTTGAAAGATAGCCTAAAAGTGTTGATACATTGATACGTAAATCGTGCAGAGTTTATCCTTTCTGAGTAGTCTGAAGTATTTCGACAATATCTTGAGTTATAAAACTCTAATTTAAATAATTTTTGATACATTAGAAAGTTAATTCAATTATATATAACTTTTCAGGTTGATATATTTTCTTAATTTAAGTTGTTTAATGACTCAAAATAATGAATTTTTAAGTCCCATATGGTGATAGAATGACTTTAGGTATCCTTTAATTTTTAAAGTATAACTTTCTATAGAAATATTCAAATTGAGTAATTTGTAAATCATTGAAAAGATGAAAAAAATTATCTACAACTTTTATATTTATATCTAGACCTAAATCATTCGATAAGAGGGTTAAAATTGAGGAGAAAATTGAATATTGTAGAAGAAATTGTAAAAGAGCAAGTATTGATAACTAAGATTGAAAGTATCGATACCTTCACTCATAGGTTTTGACATTTAGGTTAAAAACATGAAAAATTTATGAAAGTATCAATACTCATGCTAAAGGTATCGATACCCAAATTAAAAGTATCGATATCTTTAGCTAAAAGTGTCAATATATAAGTTGGAAAATGAGAAGTTTTGCAAAGGTTTCGAAACTTTGGCTAAAAGTGTTATACCTTTAGCCAAAATAGGCCATTTTAAATAGATTTTGACACCCAAAATAAATGTATCGATATTCAGATGAAAGTGTCAATGCATGTTGATGAAAATTTTGTCTTACTGAAGTAAAAATCAAAAGTATTGATACTTCAAAGCAAAGGTATCGATACCTCAACTAGAAGGTGTCGATACTCAGCTAAATATATTAATATTTTTAAACAAAAATTCACATTGTGATTGTAGAAAATATATATTTAACATGTAAAAAGATTATTTTGTCCAATTTAAATGTAATCTCCAGTATTTTTTTCATATTTTTAAGATTAAATTAGTCTGTTCTTAACCCATTTATATGTAAATAAAATTAAATAGGTAAATCCTCTTTATTTCTTTTCTTTTCATTGTTAATTTATTCTCAACTTAAGGGAAGTAATATACAGTGCCTATCTATTTTAATTTTCTCTTATTTTTTTATAATTTATCTATTAAATTCCTATTTCTTGTTATAAAATCATGGTACTCAATATTCTTTATGAGTAGAGACCAATATTTCTTCATCTGATCAAAGATTTAAGTGGAAAGGAAAAGTTATAGTTTGCGAACAAATTAAAAATTTTTATGTTTAAAAAATGACTCAGCTTCTTAAAGTTCTAAACAACTTATTGATAAGATTTCTAATCCATTTGAGTTTAATTGGCAGTTAACAGAGGTTATGACTTAGGGCTAGTTATACATTAAAAAATCTTGAGATTTAGGCTTTAAATTAATCAATTAAGTATGCAAAGAATTTAACTAGAAAATATTGAATTAGATATTAGAATTGCTTAAAATATGATTTTGATAAAGATTAAACAAGTGGGTACTATTCATAAATACTAATCATTCGAGTTTAATTTTATTAAATTTAATTTAGTATACATAATTTATGAAATTATTGTTGTATATGTGATTTAGGCATTGAGAAATCGATCGGCGAGGTTTTGAGGCGTAAGGAGTAGAGAGAGTGTGTACCCTTTTCATTATGTGAGTGACATTATTTTATTTCTATATTTTCATGAAAATTATATTGAAAGGATTAAAATTATTTTATGTATTAGTATAGTAAAATTGCAATATCTATGAAATATGTGATAATTTAGAGGTGATGGATATTCAATTGTGATGAGACCAAGAGGAAGGCTCACTTGTTTATAAATTATTTGTATATATTATGATTTTATTAATTTATGATATTTTTAATTTTTTCATGATAATTTTATCATATTTATTTGATTTGTTTATGAGGTCAAAGGCCAATTGTGATATTCTATATGACATTATTTTGTAGACTTTGATGGTATGCATATTTATAACAAAGCAATTTTATCGTTTTCTTTTATGATTAAGTTTATATTGATTATGGTCGAAGAGTTAGTGTTTTATAGATTTGTTTTATTTTATGATATTAATACAAAGAAGGTCATGGCCACAAAGGTCAATACTGTAGTTATAGGGTTAAGTAACCGTGAAATAGACTTATAGAAAGGCCACTTGAGTGAGTGTGCATCTATGAGACAGGTATAAGGGAGGACTACATTTGTAATGGAATGACCCACTAGATGAAAATGTAAAAGACAGTTATGTAAGAATTTACAGACTACTTTAGGTCAACGTTAGTGGTGGGCTAAAATTTTATTATAAATCATGTATTATGTACTTTGTGATATAAACTATATTTATATCAAATACTTTATTATTTTAATTACATGAAAAATTTATTGATGGCTCGAGTTTGTTCTTGGCCAGAATAAATACCTAAAAGGTGGCTTGCCCAATAATTTTGATGTTATTTTGATTTTTATTAAATGAAATAACTTTGTAAACTTTCTTTCAAATATATTTTTAATGCGTATTTGTTTTTAAATACTTTAAATGCTTGTATATATTTTTATATTCACTTACAGAGTATACTATCATATATTTATCCCTTCATTCTTTAATTTTAAGAGATTGAGAGGAGGATAAAGAGCTCACTAGTAGTGGTGATTGAATTGAGGATTAGAGCTTTTTGGTATTATTTTTCTATTGATTCACTAGTTAGTTATTAATCCATTGGAGAATATTTTTATAGAATTTTATATATACATGTGAGTATAAATTGAAATGAATGTTTTTTGTAAATGTTATGATTTAAAATGTAACTATTTTTATATTGCATATGAGAAATTATCGAAGAATGTTTTAGAGAGACATATTTGTTTATATTTTTTATGAGATAGTATGAATTAACATTTTTTCAGAAAAAATATATAAATTATACTATATAATGTACAGGTACCTAATAAGTCTTATAGATCTGATGAACATATTTGAAGATTTTAGAATGTGTCTTAAAAATCTATGGTGGTTTTCATGTGTGGGCCTCACAGACGGGGACGTGACAGTTTTAAAAAATATTTTTTATATCAAAGGATAGAATTAGAGATATAACTCTACCTTTCTTTTTAAGAGAGATAATTTATTAAAATTTAACTTTTTAGTAAACAAAAATTTTATATTAAATAAAATGCAATAATGTAAAGATACAAATCATGTAATTACAAAAAGTATCAAATAATAATAATGATGATGATGATGATGATAAAGGAGACATAAAACTAAAAGTTTAGTTAAATCTTAATTAGCATGGACATTTTTATCATTAATTAAGTGTCCAATGTTCCAATTTTTTTCTTTAGAAAATATTAAAATGAGTGAGATCAACTAAATTTAAATCATTAATGAAATTAGTTTCTATTTTTTTTTTTTGTCTTTTCTAGGTGCTCTACATGTTAATAACTAATATTCTTTTTCTTTATATCGTCTATAAGAAAGATCAGAGAATTTTTGAATTTATTATTAGTATTTTGTCTTTTATAAATATTTTATTGTTAATAGTTTTGTTATTTTTGTTATTTCACTCTAATGTGAGAATTTCTGACCACTACATGAATTATAGCCACACTCCTTTTTATAATTTTTGTCATATCTATAACTATTATAGTACTTACATTGACTTTTGAGAATGACATAAATTTAATATGACATTGCTCTTGATTTTTTAGTAAAAATTCTTTATTTTGTTAAACTAATATAAGATAAGAGATGAGTTGAGAATATTTTTGAAATTTACACTCTTGTTATTATTGTTGTAGAATTACATTACTTACATAAAATGTGGAGAACTTCTTCTCTAATATATTTTGTTTAATACTTTTGTGTCACATAATTTTAGTTTTGAAAAGATTCGAAAGATATCATAGTTGTATTTAGCAATAATTTTGTAATTATATAATCTCACGTTAATCTATTCATTTTTTGCATTTAGAAGAAAAATATCCCTATGGTAATTAAACTTTTCTTTTAGATTCTCTGGCAAAGTTTGTGGATCATCAACTATTAAATATTGAGCCTTCAAGTTCTTATTCAGTTGATGGCGTAAAAAACTATGACCTTTGATCAATTTTGCAGAGATAATAATTTTTTTTTTAATTATATCCTCTTATCCCAGGGTTTGAAAATATATTCTTGCATCCAAAATCCATGAAAAATAATTTCTTTTAGTGAAATTGAGAACAAAAATTTTTACATATTTAAGACCAGATATTTTAGCTATTAGGAATGAAGAGAAATTAATATCATAATAATGGAATATATAGTATATAAATAATATAAAAATATTGGATTTTTTATGTATATATTTAAAACTTTATGTTCATATATATAATAATTTATAGATATAAAATTTTAAGTTTTAGTCTAAAAATTATTATGCAAAACTTTGAATTCTAATTCTATCACAATTTTAGGTTTGATATATTTTAAAATTCGGGACTAATTTATAATTAATATTTAAAATTTTATGTTCTGGTTTATTTTTAGAACTTCAAGTCTTAATTATTTATATCAAAATTTAAAGTGTGATATATAACAAAAGAATTAATAAAAATATAATAAAAATAACAAAAATATAGCATAAATATAGCATAAAACTATTAAAATATATATATATATTAGGGACTTTATGCTCATATAGAAATTTATGTTTTTTATGTTCTAATAGTTATTATTCAAGATTTCAAATTTGATTAAAATAAAATTTTACATTAGAACTTTAAATTCCATTAAATAATGTTAATTTCAAAACTTAAGTTTTAAATACCTCCCTCTTATTAATATAAGGCTAACAAATAATGGCATGTTATCTTTATTTTGTGATATAAATGATCTATTTTAATGATAATTATAAAATATATTTATAATAATAGTTATATAATAATAATAATTATATAAAATAGGAGTAATATAATTGGAGAAACAAAATGAGTATAATATCATGTGAAAGTATTTAATTGAAAACATAAAGACAATAAAATACCTTACATGCCGTGTGTTAATAATATATTATAAATATTAATTCAGAATATAAATAAAAGAGAATGAAGGATGTAATCGATATTTTGCAGTTCAAGCAAATGACAGGACCATCGAAAAAATGTGTACATTTGATTTGATACAACGGAGTCTATTAATATGGAATACACCACCTATTCAACCAATTAGATATGGTTTTCTACTTTATTTAATAAATGAATAATACAAAATGGACACTTATAGAAAGTACATGAACATTTGTACTCGGATATGGAATGGTGTTTAGAACCAATTAAAACAAGTGGTGAAAGCAACCAATTACAAATAAACACATGTAATTATAACATTTTTAAATATTATTTTTCAAACATTTGTCACTTCAGTAGCTTGCAGTGGCTCATGATTAAATGTTCTTAAATCTTAGCAATGTTTATTGGAACTCCCGCCGACATAAACCTAATATAACTGTAGGAATTCCAATCACGGTGAACAGACACACAACTATACAATCAAACTCATCAAATTGATTGGATTGGATAATCTTCTACTGGAATCCGATTCTTCCTTTTTGGCTATTTGGATTTTATTCAGTAAATTGACACCAAATCTACTGGCTTTATTCTTACAATTTTGCCCATGAATTATTTTGCAAAAATCAAATTAAAAAAACTGAAAATTTAACATTCCAAATAATTCCAACATTCGAATTGTAATCTACATCTTAAAATAATTTATATATGGAAATATTTTCATAATTTTCATTAAAATAACTTCCTATTCACATATAACTAATCTCATTTTTAGTCTCAGATTTTTCTTACTTTCACAGAATATATATATATATATATATATATATATATGAAAAGATAATTATCTACAACAGAAATTGTTTGGTTCCTCTAAAATATTGACACCAAACAATCGAACCACAGCAGCACTTTCAACTGGGTTTAACAGGACACCCTGTTCGCTCTGAATTTCATCAAAATCGGACCCGTTCTGCTGCTGTTGCTGCTGCTCTTGCTGTTTGCTGTCTATGAACAATCTTGAATTAGGCCCAATGTTCGATCTCCAAAAGGTTACCATATCTCCTGCATTCAAGCTTTTCTCCTTCACAAATCTGCTCCATCCTTTTGTCAATACATAACTCTGGCTGCTACCCCAATAACAGTACCTCAATCTCCATACTTTCCCTGTGTTATCCTCAAAATTCAGTAAAACACCCTTGGAAGCAATCTCTGAACTTAAAGCAAAGTGCTTCTCAGCTTGTTGTTTTGGTATCACCATTCGGTTGAGCCTGCCTACATCACTTGGTGTAAGCACTTTCTCAAAAAGGAATGCTAGGGAGGTTTCCTGAAATTGGTTTGATCCGAAAAGATCTGAAAAACCTTGGTTGTTACTACTAATCCCGTAACATGCATAATTCTGTTTGCTTTGCTCAAGCTCGTGGTGGTAAGTATGCTTCCTTAGCATGTCAACAATCTCCGCTTTCGAATGAGAACTTAAGAACATTTTTTCCGTGTAATCTTCGTCAGTGCTTTCCGAGGAAGTTTCGAAATTAGTAATGGCCTTTTGGCCCCGGAATCTTAATGCTGCAATATCATAGACTTTAGCAGCTTCTTCTTCTTCAGAGAAAGTACCAAGCCATACTCGTTGATGCTTCTCATAAATCTGTGCTCCCCACCTGCCATTAGGCTGAGGAACAACTCCCTTATACTTGGAAGAAGGTAACTTTTTTGACTCGGCTTCCGCTTCGACACCATTTTCAGTGTTATCATCAGCTGACATCACACTAGCCATGGAACAGGATGACATGGAATCATTTGCCATCTGATCATAGAAGCAATTCACATCCATAAATTTTTCTTTTCTAGTGACAACAGAGAGATAAGCTATCAAATTATCTTGAAGTGAGTTGGAATGAAGTTGATTTATACTATAAACTATGTATGTTTATATATCCAATCTATGTATATAGAAAGAGGGACCCGTTTGAGCTAATTGATGGAAAATCACATGAGTGTAAGCAGAGCTTGTTTCTGAAAGTTCATCCCCCCATGAAAGTTTGGTAGCTGCTAGACAGATCTGATATCATATCCCTAGTGGCCATGGACTTTAATCTCCATATATATGCTGCTGTCATAATCTGTCTTTAATTAGAGCTACCTTTTTCTCTATTTCCAACCCTATCTACATATATAAAATCACTATAATAATAGAGCTTTCCCATCATCGAAGGGATGCATACCTATAAGTTGTAGTTAGACAAGGGAAGCTAGAGATGAGATCGGTTGATATTTCCAAGAAAATATAATCTGATATATATAATATATATCTACGTATATATTTGTGTGCCTGCGGCTGCCAAAAGGTTTGAAGGGTTGTCTTATTATCTAGGTTCAAATTTGGTTTGTATGACAAAGATAAATCTCTATTGCATAGTCCAAGGAACAGTTTGTTTTGTCTGTTCATGCACTTGGGATAAAACCATAAATAAAAGTTGTTAGTTCAACGTCTCTAGACTCCCATTTGTTTTTGAAAATGCACGTTGCAGACTTGCAATTAAGTTGTAATCTACGCACCCCTTTTGCATTTGTAAAATAAGAAACTCTATCTTCGCTTTAATAATTACTGCTTATGCTGGGACGAATTAATTATATCATATTATTTTGACATTTGTGAGATTGGAGTGGTTGATAAAATATTATATGTGAATTTGATTTATTTGTCTTTGTCTGTCATTTTAATTTACAAAAATTGAGATGATATGTCATAATCTATCACTTAGTAATATGGATCGAAGAAGATTTTCTTTTATCAAATATTCTCAAGAATTTTCTTGGCATATATAATTTTACTAAATATTCGTCCCATCTAATCTTATGGTTGTTAGCCTTGTTTCAGATGACAGTGAAGTGATGAGGGTGGTCCCTTGGGAGAAAGCAAGAATAAAGATTGCGATCTTAATGAAGATGGAAAAGTTTTATGAAAAAAAATGACCAGAGGGGGGAAGGGGGGATGCGCATCCAAAGCCAATCTTAAATGTGGGTCAGTTTATACAATTAATGCAACGTTGCAGTCTATTTAATCTTCATTATATGTTTCTAAGTTCTTATAAAATTATTTATTGTATTTAATTATATTTTTTTGAAGATTATATAGAATATAATTCGTATCTTCAGAAATTTAATAATTTAATTAAAAAATAGAAAATGACCATATATAAGTAATAATGTACGTACAATTTAAAAAAAAAAATAGGTTAGGGAAAGAATCATAATTCATTGAAAATGAAATAAGTGCATATATGCTATGATCGAGTTGACATATATTACTTGTGTACTTGAATTTGAGAACATCCTACCTACTTAAACAGGTTTCAATAATTTGGAGTGATTGCATAGTACATCTTTAGTAAAGTTGTTTAGATTTAGATCAAATTCGTTAAATTTTGATGTGGATTGCATAGGCAAGAACTACATAGATCGAGTTAAATAAAAGAAATAAAGGCTCAAGCCGTCTAAATTTTAGAGTTATTTTAGTAGTTTATCTTCTTTTTAAGAAATTTATTTTGTTTAGTATTCTTATTTTAGTTCAAATAGGATTTATAGTTAAGATGATATAAATAATTTTTTTTTGTTTTCTTTGAGATAATTTTCATGAATAATATAGAATAATTATTATCTAATCGTAAGGTTTCTAGTATGAAACTTATTAATCTTTTCCTGAGAGTATAATTATGTTCTAGACTTCATTTATCACACATACTCGCCACATCAGTTGTATCAGAGCAAGTTAAACAAAACAAAAAAAGAAGAAAAACTCACTCAATCCGATGGCAGGTGATGATAGTGCAATAGGTGGTCATGTTCATGACGGTGTTTAGGATATGAAAGCCTTGAGAATTAGGATCTAAAATCAAGAGGTGGCATTAAGAGCCTTGGTGCGAAGTTTTGATCGTAGATTCCAGACGTTCGGAAGATGTTTTAACAAGATTACTGATCAGCTTGATGCATTGGCAGTATATATCAACAGAGATCTTGTTACTCAAGGCTAACCTGTAAATGGGTCCGTTCCTACATATAACAATTGACATCCAATTTGTAATGATGATTCAAAAGAAGATGATGGTTTTGTGCTTGCCAGTAACATACTTGCAAGATATGGTGGCAGGAGTGCCTATGATTAATATAAAGATGGCGGTGATTTTAAATTAAAGTTGGACATCCTTTATTTTAGTAACAATCTGAATATGTCAATATGTCAATAATGGCAGCAAACAGCTGTCAGCTTAGGTTGATAGCCACTTCCAGGCTGTCTCCATAGTAGACTCTAGGTTTTTTAGTTATCCGGTGAAGCTAATATGAGCACTAATTATTTTAATATTTCGCTATTTCACAATCAGGTCTCGAAGCTTCACATGAATAAAATGAGAAGTTACAGAATGATTCTTCTCACGGATCTTTTCAGCAATTCCCTGGAGAAAGAGCCAAATGGTTAGATCGTAGCCCTGTACAAAAACCAGTTGTTAAAAGCAGACATTCTTGTTCCTTAGATGCGAACTAGATATGAAGGACATTTTAGCTTCCCGGAAGCAGATAGAGAACACGTTTTCTTATAATGCCAGTGACCAGACACAGACCAAACGGTTGAAACTTTAGAGTCTATTTCACGTGTCGGGGGTGCTACCTGGAAAGATCATAGGATTAAAAATTTTGTGCTTGAGCTTGATTTCAAACCATTCAATGCATCTTTTCCTCGTCTTAACCGATCTTGATCTATTGGTAATGGCGTTCAGTTCCTTGGCCGTTATCTTTCTCCAAGTATGTTTTATAACAAAGACTATTTGGATCCCTTAGTTGACTTCCTTCCAGCGCACAGATATAGAGGGAAACTATTGATGTTGAATGATCGAATTCGAGATATATCGGGACTTCAATATTCTCTGGTCAAGGTAGAAGTTTATGGTTCTAAGCTTCTACCTGAAACACCCTTTTCTGAGATTGAATATTTGTCATAAGGAGTAGTTTTTGATAGGTATTGGGAAGACATCGCAGAGCATGTATCGATGAGTTTTTTAGTAGCTACGGATAACAAGCTATTGTCGAAGAAGCATGGTCGATATCAGATTATGGAAAAGATCAATGATGATGCTTATGTGGTGGCATTGCCTCGTAGTATGGGAATTTACGAGACATTTAATATTGCAGATATTTATTTATACTATTATTTCGATAAGTTTTTATATTCAAATATTTATTTATACTATTATTCCGATAAGCTTTTATATTCAAATATTCTAAAAAACTCGAAGCTAAGTTTTTTCTAAGCGAGAAATTAATATGAATCATATAGCGGAAGATTATATAGATAGGGTCAGACCAAAAAAAGAATAGCCTAAACCCATCTAGCTTTTAAAATTATTTTAAACAAAAAAGACAAAATTTCTCTACAGTTCATTAAAATAATCAAGATTGCTTGTTAAAAATTTTTTTACTATTTTTCAAAATGATAAATACTTTCTTTATTACAAGATAAAATAAGGACTTTTATCATATAAATTTTTTAATTTTTATTATATAAATTTTTGAATTTTATCTTATAAATCTCTCAATTAAAATAATTAATTTTTTATTAAAAAATATTTAAAATTTTAATACTTTAATTTATAATATTTTATATTAAAA
>JAWDEX010161744.1:0-18326 GCA_035221805.1 Trichilia hirta | reverse complement strand
AAGATATTTTTTAAAGGGTTTTACTTAAAAATCTTTTTATCACATAATTTTAACAGTAAAACAATTGAAAGATAGTAAAATTATACTCAATAATAATTTTATAATCTTATATTGATCTACTTATTTCTTACTTTAGATCTCATGAATCGTATAAGTAAGACAATTACTATTTATAATAAACTATTTAATTATGTGTAAAATCGTCTTTTAAATATATAATATAAAATTCAAATTTAAATAAACGAATAAGAATTTATTTGATAATGTGATGTTACCAATTTCAACAATATCCTCCACTATCCTCTGCAAATTTTCAAATTTTACTATCCTTGATCTTTCCCATATCCAATTTCATGACTCTTTAATATCTACTTCGTTTTTGGTTTTGTCATTTAGTCTTTTTTTATTTGAACTTTTATAATTTTTTAAAATTCAATCTAATGTATTTTATGAATAACATAATCACTATTTTTAGCAATCTATTTGATAAAGTACATATCATATGGAATAACTAGACCTATAAAATTGTTTGCATGTCATTGTCTTTCTTAAGAATAGCATTGTGCACCAAAACTTTAGTTAATAGATTCTAAGTCATTTGTGTTATCAAATAGCTTTTAATGAATAATGATTATGTTATCCGTATGATACGTTTGATTCAATTTAGAAAATTAGCTAATTCTAAAAGTCTTGAGACTTGAACTACGAGAGAAAGCAATACCCAACGAAAGTTGGGTTTCCAATCTCCCATACTACATGTTTATCAGAAGCAAGTTCATGTGTTTACTGAAATTATTTTCAGCAACAACTTTCTGAAACTAAGGCATCAAATTAACGGTTTATTATGTTGTTAATTAATGGGTTTGCAGCCCAAATCTTATGTTTCTTTTGCAATTCGAACTGCAAAACAATGTTGAATGTTTAATGAATCTTTATGCGATATAGATTCAAGCAACGTTTTGGATCAACAGGCCACTTACATAACCAAGTACATGAATTATTGAAAGTAATAAAGTTTACAGTTGGAGATATAATATAATACTTTCTGATTTACATTTTTGCTTTCTTTTCTTCACTTTCAGAAGTCATGCTGTTATTTAGTCTTCTCGGAGTCCACTTTGCTAATGCAATACCGTTATGGGTTCGATAACACTTGATGACTTTGAATTTCTTATAAAACTGAGTAATGACGAAGGAAATTTCCTGCAGAAAAATGAGATCAATAATTGATACTTCTGAATTAAAACCAATTCGAATACGTTATCGTATAGGTAGCTCTGGACACGATAAACGGTAAGCTATTTGTTGGCCTAGTTATTGGAAAATTTGGTGGAATTTTGTTTTTGCCATTTGTATTTCTTTCTAATAGCATGATAGAATAATTAATTAAGTGTAAGAGTGAGAGGAGACTCTTTAGGGATCATCTACATCATTGAATTTGATTAGATGTTGACGGGTCTTTAAACGTATTATATGGTAAATTAATTTGAATGAATGAATAAAAGCATATTTGATAGAGTTGTCATGAACAATACTTTCTTTGAAATCTTACTACACTCGATTTTTCCAAAATCAATTTGATGACTCTTTGATATCAAGTTGGGGTTTTGGGATTTGTCATTTAGTCTTTTTTGATTTGAACTCTTGACAATTTTGCAATTTCAATCCAACTTATATTATGGATAAGAAGTCACTACCTATAGCAAGCTATTTAATAATTATATTGCAAAGCGAGTCATTGGACCTATTACATTGTCAGCAAGTCTTCCTCTAGAACAATAATTAATACATACAATATATTCTTATTCATTTATTCAAATTTAGTTTTCATAGAATACATTAAAAGAACCCTCATATACGCTATCAAATAATTTTTATGAATAGTGATTATATTACCCACATGATAGGCTTGAATACTTAATTTAGAAAACTAGCAAATTCTAAAAAATCTGTTATTTGTAAAATATTTGTTATGCATATGAATTTTCTGAACAAGAATTGCTGGAAATTTTCTAGATCAGGACTTGCTCAAGCTAGAAAACCTGTTCTTATTGATTTAGCCATCAACAAATACCTATTTTTCTTTGAAGCCAGATGATCTAACGATAACAACAGCTTGTGCGTAGGAAGTCGTTCATCGAAGTCCTCTTTCTATATTAGAAGGTATAAAACTCTTCTCTGTTGCCAAGTACATGGATTATGAAAGCAAGTAATAATCAGGGAAATTGCTTGTAGAAAAATGAGATCAACAGACTTTAAAGTAGAGAAATTTTGATCAATTTTTATGAGATGATAGATATTTTTTGAATCTTAGACTTTTTAAAATTGATTATTTTTTTTATTTTGATCCAAACTATGAGACTTGTAACACAATCACCATCTATAGCAGGCTATTTGATTACATGTCGAAAGGTCTTTAAACATATTATATGGTAATACAGAGGCTCCGTCCGACCCTGCTAGCAGACAATTACATATTGGTAAAAGAAATTATTTAAAACTTTTAATTAAAAATGTATATCTAAATTTAATTGTCTATGTTCGAGTATTAGAGTTCTTAAATACAAATTAAACATAAACCCATTAAATAAAATTGGATTCGTATAAAAGAAATGTTAAAAAATATATTTAAGAACTCCCTGAACAAAATTACTTAAATGAAACAAAAGAACAGCACTACATGTCCCATTCACAAATACAAATTTAAAATGTTATAATGTCTTTTTTCAAGGTTCTTATTTTTTTTGTATTTTTTATAAAAATTGTTGACACAGATTTCTATAAAATGAAATATCTAATAAATGATAAGCATAGTTTGCAATGTTCTTGTTTTTATAAAAAATTTTTTGGAGTAACACTAGATAAATAGAAAGAAAATATCAGAAGTTTAATTGATTATTAAAAAATATTATAGATGTGTTCAACCATGCTCATAAAAATTAAAAAAAAAATTACTTTTTCTAGTCATAGATAGATATTTTAGAAATAGATGAAAGTTTCAGAAAATAAATAAGCAATTTTAATGTTGATAATAACTAAAATTGAAATAAGAGGATAAAACATTGAAAAGGTACGTGAAAAGGAAAAAATATTAGAAAAAACTAAACAGGGTTGCTCTTAGTAAATGACTAAGACTAGTTTTGGCACACAATTTAAAGATATATGAAATATAGGACGCACTATAATACATTAAATGTAATAATATATCAACCTAGATTTTAAAAAAATCAATTATGTTATAATTTGATATATTATTGCACCAGTTTCATCAAAAATAAACTTTCTTACTATTGGAACATAGATTTTTTTTGAAGGGTCAAGTACATGAATTATTGAAAGAAATAAAGTTGAAAATAATACTTTCTAATTTATAAATTTTTTCCCATTTAGAAGTCATACTATATATCGTTCAGTTGACTCGAAGTCCACCGTATCAATGAAAGTCCACAGTGGAACCGATCACACATAATGACTTTGAAGTTGTTAGGAAATTAAGTAATGATCAAGGAAATTTCGTGAAGGAAAATGAGATCAGTAATTCATGCCTTTGTATCAGCTACAATTCTATTATACCATCGTCCAAGTAGCTCTGAACATTTCTCATGCGCATTTTCTTTCCTTACAATTTCCGTCCACAGCTGGCAATTACGAAACCACCCATGAGTTATGGTGTTGCCCTACTTTAATTAGACACATTATTGATACTTTTTAAAATTAGTCATTCTTTAAAATTAGAATGAACATATCTTATGAGTAAAGTAATCACAATCCATAATAATCTATTTAATTACGTGTAAAATAGTCTTTTATACATATAGTATGAAAATAAAATTTAAATAAATAAATAATAATCTATTTATTAAAGTTTTCATGCACAATATATACTTTATTTGAAGTAATAATGTGAAGTTGCCAACTTCAACAATATCTTGACATAGTCCAATCTGATGACTCATTGATATGTAGTTCCGTTTTTGGTCTTTTTCATTTAGTCTTTTCTCATTTGAACTATAATTATTTTCTAAAATTCAATCTAACGTGTTCTTTGGGTAACATAATCACTAGCTTTAGCAAGCTATTAGATAAATTACACGGCAGAGCGAGTCACTAGACATATATAATTGTTCAAATCTTCCTTAAATCATTTATTCAAATATAATTTTTATAGAAAATGTCAAAAGACTTTTCTATTTGTTATCAAATGGCTTTTAATGAATAGTTCTTTTCTTACCCATATGATACGTTTGGTTCAATTTTGAAAAAATAGCTAAATCAAAAGTCTAAGATTTGAAAAATATCTATCATGCATAATTTTCTCAATAAAAATAGCTAGAAATTTTCAAGATCATTACTTTGTATCCTCAAGAATTACTCGGCCTATTGATGTTGCCATCTGCCTATTGTTTCTCAACAAATGCCTATATTTTCTTTGAAGCCAGCTTCAACGATAGCAACAACTTAAGCACAGGAAGCCGTTCGTCAATACCCTCTTTTTATATTAAAAAATATAAAACTTTGCCGGGTTAGGTTATAGTATGGAACCTTCATAATTAATACTTGTTACAGAAGCAAGTTCATGTGTTTCCCGAAATTATTTTCATTTACAATCTTCTATAACTAAGGCTTGAAATTAATGGTTCAATATGTAGTTAATTAATGGTTTTGAAGCCAGAAGCTGACTGTCTCATGGATGATGCGTCCTTTGCAATTCCAAGTGCAAAAGAATGTTGAATGTTGAATGAATCCTTATGCGATATAGATTCTAGCAATGCGTTGTATCAACAGGCCACTTACATAACCAAGTACGTGGATTATTATTCTCTTGAAATGGGCAAGTACATTTTTTTTTTTTTTTTTAGACTAGAAAATTCTTCAGTTATCACTGTAGCGGTCGACTATATACAGGCCAGACACTCACTTCTTTGGGGTATATATCCGCAAATCACACAGTACCTATTCTGAATTAATTAAGATCATTTATAGGGATCATACTGGAGTAGTACTAAGTACAGGATAAAATTCCGACTGTACCAAATTCTTATACTCGAATGTATTTTAAAAAATTCGAACTCAGGACCAACATAAATATTCTCCAAGATAAAATCACTCGGCTACACTCAGTGAGTGCAATGGCCAAGTACATGAATTATAGAAAGAAATAAAATTGAAAAGTTGTAGATATAATATAATACCTTCTAATTTACGGGTTTATTTTTTTATTTTTTCACTTTTAGAAGTCTTGCTATTATTTTGTTGACTCGGAGTCCACTCTATTAATTCAGGTCCATGGTGGGACCAATAACACTTGAAGAGTTAAAATTTCTTATAAAACTAATTAATTAATAATCAAGGAAATTTCCTGTAGAAAAATGAGATCAATAATTGATACTTTTGAATCAAATACAATTCCAATATATTATCGTGTGAGCAGCTCTGGACATTAGAAACAGTAAGCCATTTGGTAGCCTAGTTGGTTTTTTTGGGTCTTTGTCATTTAAAATCCCTTGATTTGAACTTTAATAATTTTTCGAATTCAATCCAACTTATATTATATGTACCATAGTAGCTATTTGTGGCAGGCTATTTAATTAATACACTGCAAAGGGAGTCACTGGATCTATCACATTGTCTGCAAATTCTTATTCATTTATTCAAATTTAATTTTCATAGAATACGTTAAAAGAACTCTTATTGAATAGTGATTAAGATATCTATGATTTGAAAAGTATTTATCATGCATTTAAATTTTTTGAATAAAAATTACTAGAAATTTTCTAAATCATTTCATTATATGACTTGCTAAAGTCGGAAAACCAATTCTTACTGATATAGCCATCAACCTATAATTCCTCGACAAATGCTTATTTTATTTTTTAAGGCAAATGATCTAACAATAACAATAGCTTAGGCATAGAAAGTCGTACATCAAAATCCTCTTTTTATATTAAAAGGTGTCTGTGTAGAGTTTAGTATGGATCAGCAGGCCACCTACATAGCCAAGTACATGGATTATTATTATTTCTTTTTTCAAAGGGCCAAGCACATGGATTATTTAAAGAAACAAATTTGTAAATTTGAAACTATAATACTTTCTACTTTATATATATAAATTTTTTACTTTTAAAATTGGTGCTATTATTTAGTTGTACAAGGATTATTATTACTGATGCAAGCCATTGTGGGACCAAGAACACGTGATGACTTTGAATTTGTTATGAGATTAAGTAATAATCAAGGAAATTTCTTGTAGAAAAATGAGACGATAGATATAGACTTTAAACTGGAGAAATTTTGAGCAATTTTTATGAGACAATAGATATTTTTGAATTTCAGACTTTTTTAAATTGACTATTTTACAATTTCATATTTATAAAAAAAAAGTATTTAAAGCTTTTAATTATATATATATATATATATATATTATTGTCAACATTCGAGTTTTAGACTCCTTAAATAAAAATTGAACAGAAAACTAATAAATAAAAGTGGACTGGTACAAAAAAATGTTAAAAAATGTATTTAAGAACTCGCTGAAAGAAAATTATTTTAATGAAACAAAAGAATAGCACTACATAAAATACTATAATTCTTTTATATTCTTTGTAAAAAAAATTGTCGATAGAGATTTGTATAAATAACATTAATCTTGAAGGATTTTTAGAATTCTTTAAAGAAAGAGTTATATTTCTAACGTGGGAGAAAATAATATTGAAACGATTAAAACTTTTTCTCCCTTAAGATTTTATTATTTTATTTAAAATAAGAAAATAAATTTTAACAAATTATAATATTGTGTTTAAATCCAACAAATAAAATTAATAAAATAAAATATTTAAATCAAAAATAAAATTAACATAATATTTTTTGCTTTCGTCTTTCTTTTCGATTAAACACCGTAATTTGGAATAAAATTCACTTAATGTTGGTCTTTAGATTTGTATTTAAAAATCTTCTCTTTGACTCTTGTGGCAGGCCCTCCCGCGTATAAGAAACTTAACCTCAGTTTTCTTACTCTTTTATGCAGGTTGCACGAACTTCAACATCTTAACCTCTTTCATTTGTAGTGTTGAATGTATTTGCATAAAAATCATAAAATTTTCTGATACTGCTGTTATCGATTCACTATAAATTATATTCATTACAACCATTTGAATTTTACTTTTATTCACTGATAATTTCTCATTAGATTTTTTTGATTGAAATGTTATAGCATACATCCACAGCTCTTTTGAGGAATGATTTTGTTAAGATTAATAATAGCTTCAACCTCCAAAATAGAAATGGAATTATTATGGGCTAAAACATGCTCCTCTAATAGTGTATTTGTCTAAAATATTTTTATTTGGTTCAGTATTATTCATAGAACCAACAATGATTTCTTCTTTTTTGTTTACTATTTCATCCACACAACCAAAACTAATAAAAGGAAGCTGGTCATTGTAATTTTCAACTTCAACATTAATTTTGGGCTTTTTTTGTGAATCACAAACCTCAACATAATTTTTTTCTTTCTTTACCCTTTGATTGATGACATTTGAATACTTGTGTTTACAAGGACCCAAGATATGTTTTTGTCCATCTTCACTTGATTTGTACACATTCCATCACTCACAATAATGAGCGTGCACTTGTTTATACCATGGTTCTCCAAGCAACAAACTTTTTATATTAGAGTAATAAAAAATATGTCATTTATATAACTCCCAATTGAAAACTTTACTCAATATTTTACCTCATGAACAATAATTTCTTTTAAAAATTTATATTTCTCATAATAGACAAGCATAAATTATGAAATAAATTTCTATAGATATAATTTTTTTTCTTGATCTCTAATAATAAAAATATTAAAATACTTACCATAAACTCTACATTCAATCCTGAAAAGTGAGTTTTGTCGAAAGGAATCAGACACTAAAATAAATTCTCCAAACGATTGACTACTATTAAAATAATCGAGCACCCTTTTGTCAATTCTAACCAGTTTCTTGCTAAAATAGGCTCTTTATACAGTTGTTATAACCTAAAATGTTGGTTCCATGCTGTTGGCTCTACTCTGATTCCTTGTTAGGATAGCTGTACATCCTAAAGATGACGAGCTTTATATATCCTTATGAGATACTGTGAAATAATAACCTGCCACCTACAAGATCTGCATCTCCTTACCCATGTGACTGGGATGGTCATTTTTCTTGCTTATTTTAGTAGAAAACTTGACGTTACTAGGAATAAATCATACTCTGATATCAAAATGACAAAGTAAAAATGTGATAAATAAATTTAATCTCACGAATTAATTTCAAGAAATTCTTGGAATCCATCAAAGAAAAATTTAAATTTATGACTTTGAGAGAAAATAATATTAAAGGGTCAAAACTCTTTTTTTTCCAAGAGTTTTAGTATTCTATTTATAATAAAAAAGGTAAAGTTTAATTAAATTATAATATTATCCTAAAGTCCTAAAAATAAAACAAATAAAATAAAATATTTGTATCCCAAAAATAAAATTCCTACAATGTTCTCTACTATTATCTTTCTTCTAAATCAAATACTATAATGTAGAACAAAATTCACTAAATATTGGTCTTTGATTTCCTCCCTAAAAATCCTTAATATCTAATAAATGTTAAGCATAGGTTACAGTGTTCTTGCTTCTATACATATCTTTAGAGTAATACTACATAAACAAAATGAAAATATCAGAAGTTTAATTGACTATGATAAAATATTATAGATGTGTTCAACCATGCACATAAAAATTAAAAACTAACTATTTTTCTAGTTATAAAGAAATATTTTATAAGCATATGTAAATTTCAGAAAATAAATAAGTAATTTTAGTAGTGATAACAACTAAAATTAAAATAACTGGATAAAAGAATTAAAAAAGCACGTAACGAAGAAAAGATAATAGAAAATAAGTAGGATTACTCTTACAAATGACTATAGACTAGTTTTTCCTTACAATTTAAAGACATGAATTATAAGATACACTAAAGTACATTAAACCTAATAATATATCAACCTAGATTTCAGCAAATCATTTATATTTTAAATTATTGCAATATGTTTTAATTTCAAGCATTATTGCACCAATTTCATCAAAAATAAACCGTCTTACTCCTAGAACATGGATTCTTTTTTTGAAAGAGCCAAGTACATGAATTATTAAAAGAAATAAAGTTGAAAAATTTAAGGTATAATATTTTCTAGTTTATAATTTTTTTTTTTTTTCACATTTAGAAGTCATGACACGAAGTCATTTGCATTAATGCAAGGCCTAAGTGGAACCGGAACGCATGATGGATTTCTTACAAATTAAGTGACTATCAATGAAATTTCGTGGAGAAAAATGAGATCAATAATTGAGACTTTTCAATCAATTACAATTATAAAATACCATCGTACAGGTAACTATGAACATTATAAATAGTAAACAATTTGATGGGCTTCTCATGCACTTTTTCTTTCCTTACAATTTCTGTCCACAGCTAGCAATTATGAAACCAACAATGAATCTTGGTGTTGCCCTTCTTTTCCTATTCCTTGCCATAGCAACCCTAAACTTTAGCTTCTGCAACGGAAGATCTTATGTGAGATGCGTTGATATTGAGAGAGAAGCACTTATAAAGCTCAAACAGGATCTTCATGATCCTTTGAATAGGCTTGCATCTTGGATTGGTGCTGGAGATTGCTGTAAATGGGATGGGGTCGTTTGTGATAATTTCACGGGGTATGTAATTGAGCTCCGCCTTGGAAATCCTTTCAATTATTTTTCTCAATCTAAAGAGGAAAAGGAAGTTTATATGAAGTCACAGATGGTTGGTACGTTAAATCCTTCCTACCTGGAATTGAAGCATTTGATTCACCTGGACTTAAGTGGTAATGATTTTCAAGGAGTTCAAATTCCCGATCATCTTGGTTCTATGGAGAAATTAAGATACCTTAATCTCTCTGGGGCTGGATTTTCGGGTATGGTTCCTCACCAACTCGGAAACCTCTCATACCTGCAATTTCTTGACCTCAGTCACAATTACTATTTATATGTTGAGAAATTGTCATGGCTCTCTGATATTTCGTTGTTGCAAAATCTGCATCTGAGTTGGGTAGACCTTGGTGAAGCCTCTGATTCGTTACTAGCCATTAATTCACTCCCTTATTTAAAGGAACTAAAGTTGTCTGCTTGCAGACTCCATTATTTTCCTCCAATATCCTCAGTAAATTTTTCATCTCTTGCCAAACTTGATCTTTCTTACAACGAATTTGATGGCCATTTGATTCCTAGTTGGGTTTTCCGTCTTCGTCATTTAGCCTTTCTTAATCTGCATTTTAGCTTTTTTCGAGGTCCAATTCCAAATGGCCTTGAAAACTTGACATCTCTCACATATATTGATTTATCTTATAACTACTTCTATTCTACAATACCTGAATGGTTTTCTTGTTTGAGTGGTCTTGAGTACCTTTCTCTTGGAGCAAATAGGTTGCAAGGTAAGATTCCAAGTGGTCTTGGAAACTTGACTTGCTTGAAAACACTAGATCTCTCTTTGAATAACGGATTTGAATTGAAAATTTCAACATTATTTGAAAAACTTTACAACTTAAGGTCAATCTCTTTGTCATGGGTAAAATTGAGTCGAGAGATATCCCGAGTTTTCGATTTTTTTCCTGAATATGTCGTATACAAGCTAGAGTCACTCGAGTTGGGGAGAAGTCAATTATCTGGTCATTTGACAAATCAACTTGGCCAATTTGAAAATCTGAAAACACTTAATTTGGAGGAAAACAATATTTCTGGTCTACTTCCCCCATTTGTAGGGAAATTTTTGTATTTGAAGACTTTAGATCTTTCCTCTAACAAATTGGATGGTTCTATTCCGTTCTCAATAGGACAACTTTCATCCTTAGAATACCTAGATTTGTCCTATAACAAATTGAATGGCACTCTTTCTCAAATGCACTTTGTCAATCTAACAAAACTGACTTTTCTGGATGCATCAAAAAACTCATTAACGTTGAAAGTCAATTCTAATTGGGTTCCACCTTTTCAACTCGAATGGTTAATTTTGAGTCCATGTCATTTAGGGCCTAAGTTTCCATCATGGCTTCATTCGCAAAAGAGTTTAACTGATTTGGATGTCTCCAACACGGGAATCATAGATACTATTCCTGACTGGTTTTGGAAATCTATTTCCCAATATGATTATTTGGATCTTTCTCACAACCAAATCAATGGTGAGATTCCAAATTTAATTGGGAGTAGTCAAACTACTTCTTTATCCTTGAGTTCGAACAATTTATCAGGTCCCTTGCCTTCCTCGCTCTTGAACATAGGTGGTCTTGATCTTTCAAATAATGCTTTATCAGGTTCATTGCCACCTTTATCCTTGAACATAAGATCTCTTGACCTTTCCAATAATGCTTTATCAGGGTCCATTTTTCGTCTTATATGTGGCGGAAAGAACTTGTCAATCAGCATGGGATTTCTCAGACTTTCTAAAAATTTGTTATCTGGAGAGATACCTGATTGTTGGATGAATTGGCCGAACTTGAAGGTCTTGAATTTAGGTCGCAAAGTTTACTGGTAGCCTTCCAAACTCAATGGGAAGTTTAAATTCTCTACAATCATTGAATCTTCGAAATAACAGACTGTATGGAGAAATACCCATGTCGATTAGAAGTTGTACAAAGTTGGTATCACTTGATATAGGTGAGAATGAGTTTGCCGGAAATATTCCAACATGGATTGGAGAAAGTTTTTCAGAATTGGTGATTCTCAATTTTCGATCAAATAAGTTTCATAGTCTATTACCGATTAATCTTTGTAATCTAACTTCTCTGCAAATTTTAGATCTAGCTTATAATAATCTATTTGGAGCAATACCAAGATGTATCAAAAACTTGAATGCCATGACAGTAAGGAATAGTTCTGCCCCAATATTCGTATTCTACGGAGCCGGAGAATACGAGGATGCTTCAGTAGTGATGAAAGGAGATACGCTTGAATTTCAGAGCACCCTTAATTTGGTTAGGAGTATTGATGTTTCGAAGAATTATTTTTCAGGATATATTCCTTCTGAAGTGACAAATCTTGAAGCATTACAGTCATTAAATTTGTCGCACAATTCTTTTATTGGAAGAATTCCTGAAAATATTGGTGCTATGAAATCGCTTGAATCCCTTGATTTCTCTGCAAATCAACTTGATGGTGAAATCCCACAAAGTATTTCAAATTTGACATTTTTGAATCACTTAAACTTGTCTGAAAATAACTTGAAAGGAAAAATTCCTCTAAGCACTCAACTTCAGAGCTTGGACGCATCATGTTTTGTTGGCAACGATCTATGCGGATCTCCACTGCCCAAAAACTGTACTGAAAATAATGTTTCAATACCTGAAGACGTAAATGCGGATGCAGAGCTTCGTGACGTAGAAGTGGATTGGTTCTATGTAAGCTTGGCACTTGGATGTGTTGTGGGATTTTGGATTGTAATTGGCCCTTTACTTGTCAGCAAAAACTGGAGGTATAAATATTATAATTTCTTGGATCATCTTGGCCACAGAATCGTTTATTATGTAAGAAAATGTAGCTAGATTTTTCTTTTTCTTTTTCTTGTGTTTAACGTGCATTATAAAATTATGTATTTTCAAATTTATTTGTGTTAATTAATGGTTTGCGAATTCCTGTTTTCTTTTGAAATGAACATTCAATAATTTTTTTGCTTGATTTTTCGCTACATCCAAATTGGGCTTACTTGTGAAGATCTGATTCTTTATGATCACAAGGTTTCCAGCACAATTCACAATGCGAGAACTCGAAGTTAAAAACATTTGGATTGTGCTTGCTTAACCAAATGGGCCGGACAGACGGAACTGTCGTGACCCATCAATTTTGTAGGATTTACTATGAACTCTTATTTAATTTTAAAAGTTTTCTGAACTATTAAAAGAAATTACAAGGAAAACTAATAATATATTGGGTAATCGCCAATTTATACACAATATAGGTGGGTGTACAAATTTTTAAAAAATTAATGAATTTAATTTAGGAATGAAAACTAGATAATGTATATAGAACGAATACCGACATTTTCATATATATATATATATATATATATTCATTTTTACATTTATTATTCTTTATTCACATATGTAATAAATAATAATATTAAAATTTGTTGTATTGCGACAGCACTATAGTATAATTTAGAAAATGCTATTTTTTTTCATTATCAATATTATTATGTCACGACAAATTATACAAAAAAATTTATTTTTATTATTATTCATTAATTATTTACAATAATACAATGTAGACTTGGTATTAGTAATTTATTATATTTAATTTTATGAAATTGTAGTATTGGATGATTTTATAATATGGATGATATACTTATAACAAGGAAGTTCATAATTTTATAGACAACATCTATATTGTTTTAAATCTTACCAAAACTATAATTATCAAAGATTATAGAAGAGTATTAATAGCTTTTAATGGACACCAAATATGATTAAACTTTACTAAAAGGAGTAGAATAGAGGATACTATCTAACTTACTAACAAAATGTCAATAGTTGATCTGTTCACTTTACCAATTTAATTAATTAATAGTTAAATAAATAAAATTTTGAAATTTTTAATAATAAAAATTTTATATAATCTAATTCTATCTTCTGCCGCATCAAGCATAAGATAATAATATATATAATTCTATACCCGAATTAGCATACCAAATGAGGGCTTAAAGTATTAATTTAACATATTGAGCATCAAAACGAATTTTTCTCAAGAATACAATTATTCAATAAAAATAGTTGTGGATTATTAATAAAGAAATCAAAATAAATAATTTATTTCTATATCTTTTGTAATAATCTTCAATTATGTTAATTAATTTAAATTTAAACATATATTTGAATATTTTAAACATTCACTTAAATTTTTTTTTTTTTAAAAACTAATGGGTAATCCTTTTATTGTTTTAAATTATTTCTAATTGAACTTTTTGTAAACTTTTACCCATCAATTTTTTTATCACACTAATTTGTATAAAAATAATTTTATGTAAAATTGTTGCTTGTAATATTATTATTATAAAATTAAAGCTTATTGCTTGAATGCTCATTTTATCCTTTGCTTAAATGAACTTTTACGACCTTTATATGTGGTGTGTTTTATGTTGTGATGTGATAACTCTAAGAGTTCATTAAGTATTATAGTGTGTTGGCTTTTAAGTAATATTAAAAATTCTAAATATCAAATATTTATATAAAAATGTACGAACATTACCAAAAGATACTATTTTTTATTTATTTAAATGATAAAGATTAATGTTACCAAATGCCTTTTAACTTGTAAAGTATAACAAAATCATTATAACATTAAAAGTTTGATACAGTAGAAACATAACCGAACAATCTAACACAAAATTAGATTTAAGATACTCTTAAAATCCACAAAGAAATGAGAGAAAATCTCTACAGTTTTGAGTAATATTTGAAAACAAAATATAAGAATCATCCCAATGGCCTTACATGGTTTATATGCATCAGCATTTCACGAAACTCTAGGTGAAAACTAAAGTAAAAGTTAAAAAAAATAAACTTTCATTGTATGGTAGTGCTGCAATGGGAAAACTCTCACTGTTATGGAAGGATTTTTGCTATAGCAGAGAAGGAATCTCGTTGTAATGAGTGCCTTGTGAAAGATTCTTGAATTTCTGAAAAACTTTAATGGAGCGAAGTGCTTTTAGAAAAAGGATGCAGAGTAGATGATTTTTTTAACAATAGCGGGCTTTCCTAAAAAATGGACTATAGCGAAATGATTCTCCCACTGCAATGCAAGTCTTTGGAAAATCCTCTGTAGTGAAAAATCTTCACATTGCAACGAGCTTCTATCTTCTCTTCTCCTCATCTCTTTGTTTTTTTTTAACCCTATAATAACGTCCATGTCATTCTTTTTTACTTGTGAAAAGTTAGATCTTGAGTCAGTTTATTCATCAGGGTGATAGATATAGATATCTACAACATTAAAGGTTGGTGACATGCCCATTGAGTACAGTATGTTAATTATATGAGCGTCGTCATTGTTTTCTGTTTTCTTCCTAAATAGTCCAAATTTTCTTTGTATAGCTTGCTGTACTAACTGACTAAAATTGTTCCTTTCAAAAAAACGCTAAAACTTCATCATCTACTTTAAATGTCCTCTTGGGCCTATACTTGTCCATTTAGGTTTTGTACCAGGCATTGGAAGCTTTAATTCACTGTCGAGCCTCCTCCTGTGCTATTTATACTTATGTTTCCAAATTCTGGGCTATTACACTCTTCATTGAGGCCTTTGGTAGTACATAAAGGTCTAATTGAGTCACTTTTGGTATACTTTGGATGGTGGATGTGTGAATGGCACTATTATGGGCAAACTCTACTTGTGTTAGTGCCAAATCCCATTGCTTCAATCGGTCTTGGCAAATGCTCCAAAGAATGTTCCAAGGGTCTTGTTCACTACCTACATCTATCTATCCGTAGGTGTACCATGCTACTATACTACAAGACTGAACTAGATTGATACCATTGCCCTTCTCGACTGTGCTAAAGAATTTAGTGTTGAGATAGAAAGTGAAGGTCTTCAGCACCCTATATAAGTGAATTATCTCCATACCGAATAAATGCACTATATATGATGCATCTAAGGTTCTCTAAAATAGTATAAAGTATGTCATCTTAAAAAATCTGTCAACTGCAATTGGAAAACTAGTCAGTGCCACATTAGATATATGGCAACCTAAAAATAAAATCTATTGACAAGTCCTCCCAAATGTCTTGTAGAATTGTTTGACAAATATAACATTATTGCACAAAATAACCCTTATCTTACTTTACTGTAAGCTAAAATTACCTCTCTGTTACAACTAAAATCATTTTGTTATGCCCAAGTTGCCTGGCTAGATCACTACCATGTAAGTCTTGGATAAGTTTCTTTCTTAACGTAATATTCATTATTTTGAAGTAGGAATATTTTAATCATTTTATCTTAGAAGAGTATTTTTTTTCATTCTTAAAAGTGTATGTTTGAATACTATTATTGGTCAAATAACCCTATATTAATAGTTAGTAAGTGTTTAGTGATAATTTGGATGAAATTGCTTAAATTAAAAGAAAAAATGGTATTAAAGTTCTAATTCCGTACCTGAGTTTTCAAGTTAAATTTTTATTGATCTGAATAGATTTTTGACATATGGTTTATTTCTATTAAAAGAAGACAGAAATAAAATTATATAAGAAGAAACAAAAGTGAATTTGAACTCTTAATAATGGAGAAACAGCACCGGGAATAGAGGGACTTGACTAATATTTTTTAGAGAACAATATCTTTTAGAGGCTTAATTGATATTTTGCAAGTATCGATATCTTTGACAAAGGTATTGATGTTTAGATCTATAATTTTAATATTTTCATTAATTTTGAGAAAAATATCGATACTTTAAGTAAAAGTATTAATACTTTTACAAAAAATAAAAAAAGTATTGATACTTTGAACAAAAGTATCAATCCTTTTTATAGAATATCATACATCGTCTAGTTTTTGACTATAAAAAATAAATATCTAACTAAAATAAAAATAATTTTACCCTCTTCTAAAACATTTTTTTCACTTTGCACTCAAGGACATCTTAAACTTTTTACTTTCTATTATATATATCCCTAAATCTAGCAAATCCTTCGTTCTTTTTCTCTACTCCTCTCCCTCATGTTCTCTCCTTTCTCTCTCTTTAGGGCTTTAATGCTTCCTATCCTTTCATTTCTCTCAATTTATAGCCTAAATCAACACCTATTCATCATTATAAAGTTCCGATGAGGATTATTTTCATAGTTTTGCCAAAAAAATCAGAGAAGGAGAAAAGCCAATTTTTGGACAAATTGAAGTTTTGATGAATCAGTATAGATATAAACTTTCTTAGGCTTGAATCAATCTATGGGCAAGATTCTAGCCTCTTTTAAGCTTTTACTTGATAATTTTATAAGCATTAAAATTAGGATTTACTGTTTATTTAGGATTTTATTGATTTAGACGTAAAATTATGAAATTGAGATAGAATACTATAGAAAAGCTTGATGCCAAGAAATTTTTTAACTACAAAGCATCCTTCTCTATCTAAAATATTCCTAGCTCTTGCAAGGGTAGTTAGGACTCAATAAAGTGTAGGTGGGTTAAAAGCAACTACTTGAAATATCCAGTATGCCGGTTAAATTATGTGATGATATGAACTCAATGGGATCGCACGTCTTAATTAAGTGAGAAAAAGGAAAATGGCTTTGTAATTTCTCCGAGTCTGATTGTTTTATTATAGCAGATTGCATCATGGAGCAAATAAAGAGTATGGTAATGATTTGTAGGCAGACCGTTCAAAGTAGTAAGCTTTGTAACCTTTGTTGAGTAGAACTATCATATATCTACAACAAAGAAATCAAAAATCACCAAGCCACCATGTATGGTTGTACACTATATTTGTGATTGTAAACTAGTAGCCTAATTTAATCGAAAATTCATTGATTTGAGATGTTAGATACAAATAAGAAACTTCAGAAGGCCATTCTTCCTCTTCTTCTATGTCTAAGTGCTTCCTAACTCATTTTGGGCCTAATGGAGTATAGGTATATGATCAAATACCGAAGAAATTCATTTTTCACTTAATTCTATATTTGTGACTGAAATATGCATTTTTAATCAGATTAGAGGCATTGGCCCTTTCCTCATCTAACAAAAACTTTTTGCCACCCCTCAATTTGATTACAAGTTTATTGACAGGGCATTTCTTCTTTCAGGTGTAAAGATGTTGCTACAGTAGATATCCATATGGGCTGCCCCAAATCATTTTCTGTGACCGGGGGTACGGGTGCTGCCCTGTTGACTAAGCCAGAGCTCATTCCCGATGTATGCTTCTCGTATCCTTGCAAATGTCTTTTGTTCCTTTCATCTCTTGATGGTGTTTAATTCACCCCTGGTCACTTTACTTCTTAAATCTAGATTTTGACAATACTGAAGAGGAACTTGAATGTTACAGTGACGTGCAAGATTCGTCTTCTAAATTCGCCTCAGGAAACGGTAGAACTGGGTAGACTAATTGAGAAAACAGGTGTCTCTGCCCTTGCTGTCCATGGAAGGTTGTCTCTGTGTTATACATCTGTTTTATATGATGTTGGCATCACTGATTTTTTCTCAATATGGAAGTAATGTTGGAAAAATGAATAAAAACAGAGATAAACAGAGCACATAAAAGTGAAAAAAAAATCTAGAAGACTTTATTTCATTTTAATGCTGACTACAA